>LRSR01008344.1:0-48188 GCA_001579985.1 Hypsibius dujardini
CATCAAAACCCATCAAAACCCATCAAAAACCCATCAAAACCCATCAAAACCCATCAAAACCCATCAAAACCCATCAAAACCCATCAAAAACCCATCAAAACCCATCAAAACCCATCAAAACCCATCAAAACCCATCAAAACCCATCAAAACCCATCAAAACCCATCAAAAACCCATCAAAAACCCATCAAAACCCATCAAAACCCATCAAAACCCATCAAAACATATCAAAACCATCTGATTTTCATTTCTGAGTTTTATTGATCTGATTGTGTTCGTTCAACGGCAAAGGGTGTGACTGAACGATTGATTGGATTGATCTGATTGCAATTCGTTCAACTGGTTGTTCGTGCGAAAGACGGCGAAAAAAAACCTTTAGTCCCCCGTCTGGTGAAAACGGCGAACCAGAATATGAGGTTTGGAACGAAGAGTCGCAAACAATTTTGAGCCAATCAAACAATCAATTTGTCGGCAAAACGATTTTGTTTGCTCGCTTTATTAAGTAGAACCAAATAGCCAACCAATAAATTTTTACTGAAATGAATATTTTCATACGTTTGCAATTGGATCTTCATCCCGAGAACAATTTTCATGAAGAAATAAATTAAATCTTGTTTTTTTCGTTCGTACTAAATGTGACAAGCAAATAACTAAACGCGTTTTTTTTTGTCGCCGTTTTGTTTCCTAGTAAAAATATCGCAAATTAACTCATCCGCCGTGTACTCTACTTGTTGTTTATGGATGTCTTGACGGCCTTTCTGCTTTTAATTTTTGCGCGGAACCTCGTCTTCAAAACAATATGCCAAAAGAGCGGGAAAAAATTGATTTGTATCTCTTGCACTTGGTTAAATTGAATGGTCATTCAACTGGATAAGAGCGTTTTATAAAAAGTTGCGTGGATCGACAGTTTGAATGATTGTTTCGATAAGTACGATCTAGATATTAATTAACTCGGTTGATTGAATCATCGATCAAATCGAATATTGGAGAATATAATAAAGAGCTCATGATTGATCGATTCGACTGATTCTGTTAATAGTCAGTTGCACTTGGTCGATTAATTGGTCGATCAATTCGATTATGACAGTATATGATTATATGATTATTATTATTATATGATTTATGATTATTATTATTGGTCGACTGAATTATTGACTGCTTCGATAAGTGCTGTTTGTACCCAGGCGCATTTAATCAATCGATTGATCGTTTGATTGATTGATGCGATTAAAATGTTACACTTGGTCCATCGATTGATTCATTTATCGATTCTATAACTGCTGGTTAAAAACATCCATTCCTTAGGATATTCCTTTTTGCTGAACGTGTCAGAACAGAAAGCTAAGGAGGGGCTTGACAACTGATATATAGAAGCTCTTCCTGCCTTTCGCCGAAATTGTCATCAGGCTTTAGCTTTGCTGTTGTTGGCGAACAAAGACCACATTGTCCCAGTTTAATAGTTTGTTCACCAATCAGACTGTCATTTTGTCTCTGTACCTGCCTGCCTGTCTCTGTGTATTTTTTTTGTCTACCTGCTGCCTGTTTGAGGTTCCTGTGTCTGTTTCCGAAGGTGTCTCCCTGTCTCCCTATCGTTCTTTCATCCTGTTTGTATGTTTGTCTGCCTGCCTGTCTCTCTGCCTGCTTGTATGCCTTCCTGCATGTATCTCTAATTGCGTGCCTGTTTGCCTGCCTGCCTCCTGTCTTTTTGCCTGCCTGTCTGAATCCTACCAAGTCAATCTGCATACCTGCATGCCTGACTCCCTAAACGTCATCCGGAAAAGGCGCAGCGGATGGTGGATAAAAAGGGTCTTTTGTCTAGTTTACGATCTGAATCGGGATTTCATCCATTTTTTTGTAGATCCCGCGGAAGAAACGTGTTACAAAGGTTATTCAGGCAACACTTTGTAGATACGAACTAAAAGAGTGAGGGGGAATAAGAAAACGAAATTAGTTGGTATGGAGAGAACAGCTGTCGGAGAAAATAAATTAAATCGCTATGACAATTAAATTGGGGAATGAGTGAGGATTGGGGGCTAGTATTAATCATTTGGTTCCACCTCAATGCAGCAATAAATTCAAGCTATCGGGGATGAAATGGCTGGAAACGGGTTTTTCTTAGGAAACACCCCACTGATTTTATATTCCAGTAATTAAATAGGTAGAAGAATAGTAGATGGATAATGAAAGTTTTAATTTTGGGGCTACTCCGACCTCTTCCCCAGCTACGTACCTATCTGAATTCATTACTCCATCGGAACCCCGTCCGAAACTTTAACGTCTTAGATCCCTAATTGTATCTCGGCTTTGGCAATTACCACGCGCTTGAAAAGTCCCCTCTTCTCGGGGGAGCACTGATTTTCAGCAATGTTTTGAGGGCGATCCCTCAATTATTACAGGATTGCTCTGAGAGACTGAAGATCTTAATTAGTATTGACGCCTGGTTTACATCAACATTAATCGATTTCTATGCGCGAAAGAAGTCCGAAGAACTTGAGCACACTCCAATTTGCATGCTGCCATTTTTTTCAGCACTTGCAAATTCTCCATTGTTGAGATTCCGGTCGTCCGGTTGTTCGTGACGCGACGTTTGTTGAACTGTCAGTTTTAGGAAGGGAACGAGTAGCCGGGCAGATTCGTTCGTGCTTCGCCAACAAATCATTAGAAATTGGACTCTGTTGGACAACGGTTTTGCCGAATTTCTCGGGAAGGCGATAAAATCGACGAGCAAACATTCATAGACGTTGATCAGGATATCTTTGAGCTAAACGAATTGTATCGGGAAAACAGCTACGCAGAATTTTGCTAGACGTAATACCTTTGTCTACATCTTTACAAAAAGTAATAGTACTATTTTTAAATCCCTATTAAACGTTCCTAAATTTTGACGACAGCCAAAGTTCGTATGCCGCTGTGACTTATGTACTTTCATAGTCAAATAAATGATCTTATTTCGATTAAGGTAGAGGTGGGGGGGGAATAGGTGGGGTGGATTGGCAAGAAGAAAACATTTCGTAAATAAAATGTCATCTCAGAATTTCATTGGCTCGAATAAATAATTTAATTATACCCTAGCTGCAGTATATGAAATTCACAGCTGATAAGAAATTTTAAAAGAAATTTTTCTACCATGCGAATTTCAAACAAGCCGCTGACCATGTCATTGCCTGTGTGTAGGTCATTTTTTTAGCCTTCCCTTTGCGGATTTCGTGTTCTACTAATGGACTCCGTCGTACTCCACCTTGAACTGTGGCTTCCATATTCCGACAGTCTCCAAGCAAATGTAATGTCAACTGCTTCTCCATAACATCTGCTTATCACACAAAAAACATTTCACATATTGTCGGCGCAAAAAAAATTCCACCTGGGTCTTGACACTGAATTCTGTCTTGGACATTCATTTATTGAATGAATTTACAGAATTATATTTACTATATTATTTGACACTGAATTCTGCGTGAATTTCACCACCTAGTTGATTTCAACTGCACACCTGACGGAAATTCTCTTTTCCAGAAACAGTCCATGTTGCTGTACGGAACCGAAGACCGTTGGGACGAAAGTCAAAGCTAAGTACTTTCCTACGCCCATACCAGACCCGACTGGTTAATGCAATTCTTTGACAACTCTATTTCCGCCGACAACGACGCAGACGATCGTACCTTCGTTAAGTTCTTTCGGGACCTCGGTACTGCCAATGCATTGGATGGCAAACACTGCAACGATAATGCCATCCACGCTCACTGGGAAAAGTAAACCCGGGAAGATCTTGGGCCCCTAACCAAGATCCCTAAATGACCACCAGAATTCAACGACAACCTTGGTGGAAAACGCCCTGGTTGGAGGGGATGTTGCTGGCCAAACGTACGCACTCCTCATCTATAAAGATGCTTGCCACGATCACGCTGCCGTTCGCAATCCTTTGCTCACTGCCCGCCCTTCAGCAGAGTCTAGACCAGCCCGGCAATTTGTCGCACACAATAAATTAATCGGCAGTGCAAGATGCGAGTTTATGTCTGCAATATTCACGCATACAACGTTTTCGAAATCACCACCATCTGCAAAGTTTCCGTCGGATGAGTTACTTGGTAAACCGGCAACCCTAAGATCACTTGCACCTCCACGGTTCTCGTCTGGAGTTTCTGAAAAAACTCAAATGAGTACCCACTGTTTCTCCTTATATCCCAACTCAACTAACGTTGTAGTTGAAGCTTCCCCGTTAACCACTTTTTTGGTTCCGGAAGTTCCTACTACCCTCAAAATTGAAATCTATGTCGTTTTCTTGGACTGCTATACGAAAGCAGCTTGTTTTTTTAACTTTGCGTTGCCTTAAGGGGCAAGTCAAAGGTCAGATTCAACCATGCGGAACCTTCTCCGTGCGGATCAAGGAGGCGTTGGGCAGAACAGTCGAGCACGGGCGCCGACAAATCAATATCCTACCTAAATAAACGTCACATGGACTGTTTGCCATCATGTTTGAAAAGAAGCCAGCTGCGATTCCGGAGGACGTGCAGACAGACAATGAACCGTGAATGACGCAATGCGCGGTGGACCAGTTCATAGTAAAAAACGCTGTGCTTTCTCCGGAGAGTATAACCAACTCTTCAAGATTCGGTTTCCGCACTGCGAGACTCTACCAATTCATTCCGAATGAAGGAGTTCAGTCAGTCAAGGTGTGTGCCTTGATCTATCATTCGCTTTTGTTTCGGAAGATATCCACCCGATAGATGAAGCGAACAACGGCATCGTCCGTCTGAAAAACAAAGGCTTGTCAAATATGGTGCTGGTTGCCTACGGGTCAGAGTACTTGAAGGTCACATCGCATCTGCCAAGTTGTGCCAACAACGGCAATGCTGCCCATCTCATCATGGACCGCACAGTTGTCCGGCCGTTCAAATATTTTAACTTTCGGACGATGGACCGAGCTGCTCATGAAAGCTATTGCCCGCATGGGGCGTTTTTCCGGCAGAGGAGTACCAAAACTCGGGGAGGAGGTACCTTTTAATCAAGCTGTTAGGTTTTCATGGGTTAACTATCACTAGACAATACGACATCAGTGTGGGCAGCCGGTTAGATTGGGGTTATGTGAGTTCCAGGCCTCCCCAAACCCCAAGAAGCAATGCGCTCTGCTTTCTCCTGCGGAAGGTATCGAAGGCTCCAGCATCAACAGTACAATTTATTTAGAGTCATCGTTTAGCCATGCGTTTTTATCTCCGGTTTTAGAGGGTGATCAAACAATGCTCTTCTCTTCGAAAGTGTCGAACGAAAAGGAATCGCTTGTCTTTAATGATTATCATTGCGGACAGCTCGAAATATCCACATTGGATCTAGTCAGTCAAGATGCCGGGGGATGGGAGTGACAATGAACTTGGTGTTTCCGTCGATAGACGACATCGGATTATCGGGTATCATGACGATTGGGACGAGCAATTTGAGGAGGAAGAGCCCTTCAAACCGTCAAGAAATTTGACAAAACAATCCATAAGCCGTATAACGACCTGCCACCGACCTGCTTTCCCATCAGACTTCAACCTATCCGACATCGCCGCGAATTGCAAACGGACCCCATTTGTGGATGGGATGTCGACTGATCTGCGCAGTGGTCGTTTGCGTTTCCCACCCCCATGTTTCGCTCCGTTGCCGAGATCGGTTTCACCAAAATCCCGCAAAATAACCGCTGAAGCTATAGCATTGCGAAGGACTTTCAGTTGACGGTTTTTTATTGACCAGTGTAGATATTTACATATTTCAGTTAATTCTTTATTCATTTGCAAAACTTGAAACTTGAATTGGTCACATTTCAGTGCCTTCTTCGTTAAACAGTGTGCCGGGGTAGGATATTTTCAGTTTTTTTCAATTGTCCACAGCGTAGTCTTACTGTCGAAGTTCTTCTAGGCTGCTGCAGCTCTGATGCCTGTTTTCCAAACTAAAATAAGCGTTAATTGCATTAAATTATAATTAAAAAATGTAAATATAAATTATACTAATTTTTTGGTTTTTTGGTTTTAACCTTACTTCGGTTTTTGAAGGATCCCTCCCGATCGGAGTGGTTTTTCCCCCACGAATACCTGTCCATATATCATGATTTCGCATAAGGTTTCTGTCTGTAAATCCCATCCGCAATTTCTATTAAAAAAATGCCAGTTTGCTTTCACTTTGCCACTATGACCAGAGGCCTAATTGATTAATTCATATCAGCAACGGTTCTACGTTTCAATTTATTTGATCCGAAACACTGTAAGATGTCTTTTTTTAAAAAGCCAAAACAGCTGGTCTTGCAGGGGAAAGCGTGAGGCGCGCCTGCAAGCGCAACGACTGCCGAATCCCGAACTCGCTGAGTTCAACCACGACCAGGATTTGCATCAAACTTGTGCTGACGGTAGGCCAAATTTCAGACTTTGACTTTCTACGTGTTCAACATTATGTTGGCTAAGCCGTCCTGACGAGGAAAGGGGAAAAAATTAATTCGGGAAACCGATCAACCGATCGGGCTATCAATCAATCGACCTTGTTGCTTAGCGCCAATCAACCGATCAAGCAATCGTTCAATCTATAGTAAAAAAATACTTGCTGTTTTGCGGGCAGCCGAATGATACCCTTCCTGTTTTTTAGGGGAGCGTTATGGCCCTGTCTAATCCAAAACTGCCAAGGTGGACTTTCCGTCCGCTTTCAGTTTGCGCACGTCCGACCGTCGGCCCTTGACCGAAAAATCTGGATTCACAAGCTGTATAAAGTACGGACTTGCTTCCTAATTTTTTTCAATTATTCTGTCTGTCTTTTTATCTATGTCTCTATTGTATTGTTGTTTTATCCATTTGACTACGTCAAGTTTCTGCTTTGTCCCAGCTGTTGCTGCAAATCCTTCAGTTTCCGATGCAGAGTTTCAGTTTTTGCGCCCTGTTGGAATCCGCTTTTTCAATGAGAAGATCGACCAGTGGGTCAAGAGTGGGGACTCTGGAGTGGCTGGTGTTTTCTTTGTGAATATCTGGGAGCTCGGTGGTTTCGTCAAGGCGGATCATTAGGGTCGGGGAAATAACGGAGCTCTCTGCCGTTTTTTCCTACAAACGAGCAGCGCGAATAGCCTCGGGCCACTAATGATCTGCAGATGAAGAACCAAAACGTCATCCGGGAACTGACGCTATAGAGTAAGTAGAGAAGAATAAAGAGGAGGTTGAGAACTGAAAAAAGAAGTTGAAATCGCTGGAATGCCGAGCTGAAAAGAGTAGGAAGACAAGAATGGGGGGCTTAGAGGTTGAAGGAGCTTCGCCCCCACTCAATCATTAAAAATCACTAGATTCTCTTCGAGTTGTTTTTTATTGATGCATTAAATTGAAAAGAATATTTTTTAGCGGACAAGCACGCGAAGAACGGGTAGCTCGTGGCCATTTAAATTTTTTACCAGTACAAGCGCGCAGCCCGAGTTTAAAATATAATTCCTTGTCTTTTAAATATTGTTATATATTATGAATATTAATTTCACTTGTCTTGACTAAATACTGTTCATCATTGAGAAAATGTTTGCTTGTTCATCACTATTTACAAATTAGGTACCCACAAAAAGTCGGACAAACACAGTACATGCTTTTGGATCTACATAACCTTCCAAAGGAGCGGGGTTTATAATTGTTCTCACGGACAAGTCGTTGGAAAAAGCACGTGTTTTGTTATCCAATTATCCAAAGAAGCAATCATCCAAAAACATTGTACAACAATCGTAATGTGAAAGCGAGTGAAGCCCGAGTCTTCTCTCATTTATCGACTGAACTTCCAATGAAAAAGAACAGCGAAGCTTAGCAAATTTGTAAGCGAGACTCCGATTTCCGTTGTGAAACACAAGTTTAGTATCCAACCGAAACCCGATCAGTCAGTATTGCGCAATAATTGAGACATTTTACTGAACCGAACTGGCTGAACTCGTTTTTTATGCCATTGACCAACCCAGTAAACGATATTTGTGAAAAAAACAGGAGTTCAGTGTCCGGCAACGACCCCACCGATCAGGGATTGCGCAATAATTGTATTATTTCACTGAATCGACTGAACCGAATGAACAAGCGATGTTCAAACAAATATAGTACATTCCGTTTTCATTTACTACGTTTCAGACTAACCGAAAACGACCAAGGAGATCTTTTTATTTACCCTCACGGTCATTCAACGCTTAGGCTTTTAAAGTCTCGCCCTTGAAAATGATAAGCACATCGATCACGCCGAATAATGGT
Organism: Hypsibius dujardini; assembly: GCA_001579985.1. Taxonomy (NCBI): domain Eukaryota; kingdom Metazoa; phylum Tardigrada; class Eutardigrada; order Parachela; family Hypsibiidae; genus Hypsibius; species Hypsibius dujardini. The sequence continues at coordinate 8,219 of LRSR01008344.1, forward strand.
AGTGGCAGCCGGTTGAGAGGAAATTCTTTAAATCTCGATGCAATCAATCAATAAATCAGATGCGATTTTATTCTGTTTACCTGTTCTGTTGTTGATCGATTGACTGATTGTCAGGAAACATTCCATTGCCCATTCCAGTGCCCTTCCCTCATACTGAAGATTAATTCACGATGATTCTTTCTGATTAATTGAGGTGCTGCTCTTTTTCCCTTGGCATTATGAGATTCTAAGCTTTTTTCCACTGGCTCAGCCGGAAGTATCCGTCCATTGTTGTTAACGGGCGAAGGGATGGAATCGCACTCTAAAAGATGGTACGAAAGTGCCGATCGACACCACCGCGCCTAATTCCAAAATGGTATTTATTTTGTCTGTCTGTCCATTTATTTCAACTTTCAGTCTATGGACTGAAGTTTAATTATATTCAGTGATATAAGATGTAATTCCATTGAAAGTGGAGGTGAATTGGAGGATGCTGGAATATCTTACCAATTCCACTCCGCTCCAGTACCACTTACCCGAGGTAACATTCATTCTTAACCCTTAGGGACGCCGGTGAACAACATTAATATTGGGCGGAGGGAGAACGGCGATGCGGGTCCTCAGTCAAGATGGCCGACCCTAAACGCCGAAGCGACGCGGCATTTATTGGCTTGCTTTATGTGGATCGTCAAGTCCGCGGATGAACATACGTTGCGGGGATGGTGGGAGGCGTTGCATGGCCAGCGGTTGCCACAGTTGCTGAAGATCTTTCAATTAACCGCACACTGGTTTGAGTATATGCTAGATGGAACCAACAGACTTAATATAGTTCGAAAATGGATGAGGTTCATACAAGTCAACAAGTCTTGTAAACAGACAGGCAGGCAGGCAGGCAGAGAGACAGACAGACAGATAGTTATTGCTTTGCCTTATCAGGTCAAAATACGTTGCACACAAGTGGCCACAATGGCGTTCAGCGGGAGGAGCGCAAGTCCATGCTGGGGGATGCCATTATCGGTTCAATCCTCAATCGGAACGATCTCGGAAAGTAGCGAGCTAAAGCTACATTAAATAAGTCATCTTGTTCTCCTGCTATCACCACCTCGTCAACACCATCAAAAGGGGCGTGGTTGAGTTTTGGGGAATTTCTCAGAAGTTTCTGCTTGTCGGTGTGATGAACCGGTTCGACAGCCGATCGGCAGCAAATGCTGCTGCAAACCCTTCCGTTTCTGACGCTGAATTTCTTTTATTGCGCAGTATCGGAATCCGCAATTTCAATAAGAAGATTGACCAGTGGGTCAAAAGCGGAGAATCTTTAGTGGCTGGTGTTCACTTTGTCAACATCTGGGAGCTTGGTGGGTTCGCCGAGGACGATCTTTTCGGTCGCGGTGTTAATGGAGTTTACTGTCGCTATGTGCCTTCCAGTGAGCAGCGCAACCAGCCGCTGGCGACCTGTGATCCGCGGATCAAATATCAGAACGTCATCCGGGAAGAAGCCCAGCATGGACACGAAGGGCCTCTAATTTAGTCTATAGTCTGAGTCGGGATTTCGCACAGCCTTTTCTTTTAAAAGCCGGGGAGTAAAAATGAAATGGAAATCTGCGATCGGAAACAATAGTGTAAATTGCGGCGACAGATAGCTGAATTTGGGGAGAGGTAGTTCAAAGAGCCCTAGCTGCACATTAAGACAGCGAAAAGCAAGGAGTGATGTAAATTAAAGCGGCGTTTCATTAGGGAAACATTTCACACATTTCATATTTTTGTAGCTACAAGCGAGAATAATTAGAGGCGAGAAGTTTGCAAAGGTTTGTCGAGGGAGGGGGGAGGCAAAATTAGTTCTAGTAATAAACAAAAGCGGTCGGAGAGTATATTGTAAATCGTTATGAGAGAAAAATTGGAGGAGGCGGTGAAAATGAGGGGTTGGACTTTTGGTTCAATGGTGGGTTCAATTTTGAAACTACTCGAACCTCGTCATTTGTTATAACCGGGAAGGAACCCAGACCGGTTTTATTATTTTATTTACCACGTCTGGCGGCACATCGATGCAGCAAAAAATTCCGAGATATTTTATCGGTAAAAAAGTACAAACGTTTTTTGGCAGAGTTTCAAAATGAGGAACAGCTGCATCAGATATGCCATTATACCGTGATCGATTGGAAGTGCTTTATTAGGTGTCTTTAGATTTTTAATAAACTTCCTCGAAATAGTGACGACAGCTGTAGTTCTTATGCCGCTGTGACTTGAGTGTTGTTAACATACCTTTTCGGTAAAATAAACGCTTTGAATTTGATTATGGTTGAGCTGGGACAAATGGGTGGGATTTGGAAACAATTAGGAAACAGCTCGCATGAGAAATATTTCAAAATTTAAAAGGCCTAATTGTTTGTGTTTTAAGAAAACTCCTGCTGCAATAGATGAATAGTCAGGGCTTGCTGAAAGTTCAAGTAGAAAATTTTTCACTTTGCGAATTTTCAGAGATGCAACTGATTACTTCATTGCCTGTGTCTAGGTAAACCCTTCATGAGCCATCCATTTGCGCTTTGCCAGTTCTATGGGCGGGCGTTGCTCCTTGAAATATGGCATCTATAACCCGACAGTCTCCAGGCTAATGTACTGTCGACATTCCCTTTTCAACATCTTATCCTTACGTTTGTCTATACATGCAGTTAAAAAATTTTAACGCAGATGACGTGTCGTCGACATAAAAGTTACCACCCGATTCTCAGCACCCCCGGCGGTCATTTCGCAAGAACTTGGCCAGCTGAATGACTACAACTGTAAACGGGACGGCATTTGTAATTTCCGGGCACTCTTCATGTTGCTGAACTGAAAAACTTTGGGACGAAGTCAAGACTCGAATACTCTTCTACGCCGAAACCAAACCAGACTGGCTGATGCAGTTTTTGACAACCATCTCTCCGTCCACAGCGACGCAGACGATCGCAATTTCCTCAGGTTCCTTCGGGATCTCGGCACCGCCAATGCATGGGGTGACAAGTACTGCATCGGTATTGCAAACCGGTTGTTCAAGATTAATATCTGGACCTTATCCCACGCTCATTAGGAAACGAATGCCCGTGGAGACCCAGTTTATGACCACCAGAAACCAATGTCAATCTGGGTGGATAACGCTCTGGTTGGCGCAGATGGTGCTAGCCAACCGTACGCGCTACTCATCTATGAGAACGCTTGCCACTATCACGCTGCCTTTCACAATCCCATTTTCCGCCCCATCCACTGCCCAGTCAACGACAGCACCGCAACCTTTCTCTTTCGTTAAATCGATCGACCGTGCCAGATGCCAGTTTACTCCTCCACCCCTCAGCCATGCATCAACTTCGAAATCGCCACCATCTGCAGAGTTCTCGTCGGATGATTTATTTGGTAAACCGACAATCGCAGAAACAGTTACAGAAACAGAAACAGAGCCTCCACGGCTCTCGGCTGAAATTTTTTAAAGTACTCGAATGAGTACTTAGTGCCTCTCCTTATTGCCCATCTCCATTGCTGTTGAGGCTGAAGCTTTCCAGTCCACGGCTTCTTGAGCTCCGGGTGTTCTTCCTACCCTTAGGTTGAAATCCATGCCATTTCTCTGGACAGTTGTCCAGAAGCAGATTCCCTTCGACTGCTATTGGGAAGCGGGAAGGGTATGCAAGGGCCAGGCATTGAAAAGAAAACTGCTTGAGATGTTCCAAGTTCATTATCCGGACTTCTAACAGGCGACTGACACTTTGCTGAAACAGTATTATGACTTCTTCAAGGAACGGGAAAGAATATCTAGTTCTTGCCCGACGGCTTCGACTTCAATCTCAGCAGACGCTGACGAATGTATGGCTTAGCTTTGATGTGATTACGTTCTTGTTTCCATTTTTTTATTGAGTCATTGTAGCCCCTCAGCTCCAGCGGAAAAAAAATGTTGCAAAATTCGCGTGTAGAGACGAATGAAAGCAGAAGCTCAGCAACTTGGTGGCGAAAGCCAGTGTTTCACGCAACGACAAAATGTGGCCTGAAGTCCTGAGGCGTTCATTTTATCCGAAATGTACGTTGGCAAACAATTCTATCCGGATTCGGTTCAACGACACCAAAAAGGGCGCTCAGCGTTCTACCAGCGACAACCCAGTTCTCCTAAATCAACCTGATGTAAACATCTTCCTTGTGGAATGCGGGCCATCTCAAAGTAGTGACCCGTTTTTTCCAAAAAAGGTATCCAGATTCCACCGCCAGATTTCACCAGATTTCATTAGGTAGGAACCAGTTTCCGGGACTTGATTGCTCACTTGAGTGAAAGGAATTATTGATTGTAGATAAGACCTGATGTCAAGAGCTTCCTTCTGGAGTGCACACAGAGAGCCGATGCAGACGACAGGCTAAATCGCACCTTATTCATAAATAAGGGAAGGGCCGGATGCCAAAGGAACTACCTCAAAATGGTGACCCGTTTTTTCCAAACGAAATACCCGGATTTCACCGGCAACCAGTTAGGAACTAGTCTCCACAATTTTGATGTTAACTTGAGTGTTAAAAGAGATTATTAATTGCACGTAGTAGGCCAGCTCCACAACCTTAAGTTTGTTCGGCTTCCAATCACTTCAACCCCAACCTCTAGCAGGAGACTGGAGGGTATCATGAAGTAGTGGCAGTATTTGTGGCACTCTTTGTAGCTGTTTGCTTCAACGGCTCTCGAATGTTTCGCAAAAAAGAGCATCATCGAGTCGCCACGTTTTAGCAGGAATAACAGCTGGATGATGAGGAAACCAAGGAGTCAACGGTGCCAAGTGAGCCGCATTACGTTGCGGCGTATCTGGCTGATGTCAATTACGTGACGGTGAAGGGTAGCGATGGGTTACTTATAACCTTTTACGTCTGCGAGCGTTGCCGGAAGGTTCCTGTTCTTCCAAGTGCTGACAGTCCGCTCAAGCTGTTCGATGTCACCAAATTTGACGGAGCAAAGCTGATACGGAGTTGTAACGGTCGTTTTTTAGGCTATGCGCTGCCTTAGCGGGTACGTCATTAATCAGATTCAACCATATGGATTCTTCTCACTGCGGATCAATAAAGCATCAAGTAAAACTTTCGAGCACAGGCGCGGAGTATTGAACATCCTCCTGAAACAGGCCTCACATTACATGGACATGTCTGCTATTATTTTTGAGGAGCCAGCTGCGACTCCGGAGGACGTGCAGGCGGGTGATGAACGGAGAATGACGCACGGCGCGGTGGACTAGCTCCCAATCAAGAACGCATTCCGTTTCCTCCGGGAGCACAACCACCTCTACAAGAGTCTGTACGCACAATGCGAGACTCCGTACTGATTCATTCTGAATGAATAAGTTCGGTCAATCAAAGTGCGTGCCTTGTTCAATCATTTGCGTTCGGTTCGGAAGTTATCCGTTGCCTGTTTTCGTAAATTATTAATGAATTTGTATCCCGCCCAGCCGATCCGAAACAAACTGCCGCTGATGTGGTTGGAGAGGCTGAGGTGATAGTTTTTGCTTGCGTCCCACAGAGAAATTGCTGAAGCAGACAACCTGATGGATGAGGTGAACTTCGGCATCGTGCATTCAAAAAACAGCGGCGTGCCAGATACAGTGCGAGTTGCCTACGGGTCAAAATACTTGAAAAAAAAGGTTTGGGCGCACATTTTCTGGCAGGGTACCAGAAGACTGCTGCTACAGCTGGCTGGAGTCGAATCGACGTCAAATATAGACTGCTGATAAAAATTTTAGCTCCATCCAGCTTTCCGTAATGAGCCCGCGTGAATCAAACTAATCAGCTAATCAAGAAGCAGATTCTTAACTAAAACATGAACACCGTCAAGGTCGCCGATCTTGTCGAAAAAAACATAGAACGACAGGAAAAGGATCCCTATAAACACTTCGGAACGTACTTGCCCGCCAATCTTTCTAACAGCCAGCCATTCATTTCCTCCAAATGTCTCAACCAAAAGCTCTCGCTAGGCTTTTTGGTCGTCCTGCCTGTCCTCCCTTTACATCCTGGAACTTCTCTTAATATGGCAAGGTCACGTCAACGTTCAACGCGTCACAAAACACGGCTGAGAAATGTGCTTGGCAAAGTACATCGCGAAGTGCGAAAACCCGGAAGACATTCAACTAGTGAAGACTTCTTCCGGTATGATTTTTTTTACCGTTAGTGGGCGACCCACTTTTCAGATGTCAACTTCTCTTTCTAGCTCTAAGTGGCCAGAAACGTGTTACCCAGTCGGATGCTGCTATGGCGTCGCGGACGGTAAGGACGATTCGGCAAGTGCTCGGCATGTTCTTCTTGACCAACCCCGAGAACGAAAAGGATTTCATTGACGAATTCAACCCCGAGTTGCACATAATGGAATCCTGTAGTGTTGCAGAGGAAAACAACCTTGAGTTACCGGCATTATCTTTTCCGTGCTTTATCTTGGACAATATATGGCCATCAGGACGGTCATCTCCCATAACGTCTGTTGTCCATCAACGTGAATACTGAGCATAATGCCTAATATTTGCTGCTTAGCATGAAAGAAGACTTTTCCCTTCCGGAAATGATTCATCACACCTCTAACAGTTCCCCTACCTTCGACGACGGATGGGGAAATGCTTACAACATCAAGTCTATTGCATTCGTCGCGCAGCGTAAAATCTTCGTGTACGGACCTGTCAACCGAGAGGATCCTCGGTTTTGTGACAGTCTCAACCGATTCAGATGTGTCATACTTACTGTTTTCACTTTTCAGGCCCTTCTTAATTACAAAACTTTCAGACGTTGGCCCAAGCTGCTCATGAGAGCAAGTGTCCGCATAAGGCGTTTTACCCGGCGGAGAATTTCCAAAACTCGGGAAGGAGGTCTCTCTGCATCGTGCTGCTAGGTGAACAGAGATTTGCGCATTACGTCGAAATTCTTCCGCGACACCGTTCGCTGCAAAAGTTGCCGGAGTTTTTTGTCACCAAACGTTACGACGTCAGTGTAAGCAGCCGGTTAGACTGGTGTTCTAAGAGTTTCGACGATGACCACAACGGCATTCCAAGAGCCACACATAAACGGACTGTCTCCCTTCTCTCTTCTTCCGGGAAAGATTCTCGAAAGCTTTCAGCAATTTTTGAACGAACGCCCGTTCGGGATTCTTCTGAGCGGAAACGTTCTACTTCTTTGCGGACTCCGACAAAGAATTCTCCGAACGCAAAGAAGCAGTGCGCTCTGCTTGCTCCTGCAAAAGGTATTTAGCTACAACGACATTTGGACAGTTCGATTCGTCAAATTTTGTATTCAGCAATTACCCCAGCGATCAATGATTGCGCAATAACTGAACAATCCTTCTGAATCGAATAAACTGACTGAACATTTGCTGAACCAGTTGAACTCATATCAGAACTCACATTTTCGTTTACAATAGGTTTATCTCGCCATTTTTACGTTATGTCTCCGTTTTTGTTTATGTCTGTGTCTACTTCTGTTTCTGTGTCAATGTGTGTATCAGTGTCTGAGAATATTTATGTTTTTCTGTGTTCCCAATCTCCTGGACGTTGCGAGGCTCCCAGAAAGCCTTCAATCTCATCCCTGCGCCTGAGAAAGACGGTGAACTGGAAACGGAACCGATGCGCAGAGGAAACCCTCACCATTGTGGAGATGATTCCAGAAACTCACCGCTCAATAATCGGCCGCGAGCCGGACAGCCGCCCCTGCCGTATACAATTTCTCCAGGAATGGAGTTGACTACGTGGTACTGCTGCACGTTTGGCGCGCCTTGCGGGAACAGAAAAAGGACAACGTGAAGGCCAACCGGACATGGGTCAGTCAAAACTTCAACAAATTCCGCAACCTGGAAAGGGCCGAAAAAGTGCGCAACCAACTTCGGTAAGTGTGCGTGCGCAAGAAGATGGACTTGTCCGGGTACTTTGAAATAGGCAGACATACCTCTCTGCTTGCCTGCTTGTCTGTCAAGCTGTTTGTCTTCCTACTGCCTGCCTCCCTGCCTGCCTCCTTTGTCGGCCTGTTTGAGTGAGTGTTTGTCCATCCATTTTTTTTTGTCTGACTGCCCATGTTTTATTAGTTTTGCTTCACTTTGCAGCCGTCAAGTGTATTTTAAGCACCCTGTCCAGTTGGATGTCGCAAGCTGACCAGTTCGAACGATTCAAGAACGACCAGACCCGACATTTGCCCTGCGTTCTCGTTTCGAGGTGCAGGATGGAGACCCTATAAGTTGCAAGGCGTACCTCTATCCTCTCCTCCAGATCGACGTTGTGGCGCTTTACTTGCTGTACCTAACGCAGATGATAGAATCCGGCATGAAGATCATATTTACGATGGAGGAAGTCCACATCGAGGAGAATTTAATATTTTTTTGGAACGAGCTTATCGTATTTCCATACGTTGTTTTATCATTTTTATTCGCGCGAATAAATGACGTTTGAACTGAAAATTTCCATGGAGAATTTCGGAATGTAGCAGGTCTGCGACAAATACAACACCGGCAGCCCAGAACTGGAACCCAGAACCCATGGATACTGTTGCGCCGTCACTGTTAACAGCCGGTCACCGCGCACCCCGACTCCCACCATCTCCTTCATCCCTCCGTCACCCATTTGCAACGCAGCATGCAGACATCGATGCCGTTGAGTTCGAGACTAGTTTCCTGTCATTTTATGTTTGAATAATTGATGGATTGTTTGTTAAATGGATTGATTGATCGATGGATTGATTAAATAATGATTTTAATAACTCACTATAACAGCGTTTCCGACTAGAAATAAGTAATCAGTAATCTTCTTTCCGATGTCCGAAATCAATTGCTTCTCTTCTTTCCCCTAAACACCGAACGTTTCGAATGCGACGGGAACGAAAATAAAACGACCATGCAAGTCCGGATATGTGCGGCGCATGTTCAGTCCCGCGTCGTGAGCTGCTCCCCCTGCGGTGAACATGGATCAAGCAATGTGAGAGGGTGCCTTAATATCCCAGACGGTCACATATCCCACATGCAGGGACACGTCATCCAACAAGTTAAACAGACTGGGAATGGGCAATGCACGCAATGGGCAATGGGCAATTCAGCCACGCTCTGGCTTCCTTCGTTTCCACTGCCAGTAGTCGTGCCTTGTCAATTTGAAGCAGTTGAATGCATGCCCCGCGCGGCGCAGTCGATCAAGGGATTCTCCCAGAGCTTCTGCACCTTTAACTCCGCCGGGGGAGAGAAGCGGTCGCCGTTGTCTACCGTCGGGTTGGGTCCAAGTCAACATCCTAGCAGATCTGCTTCATCAGGAGAAATGCAGATTGAACCGAGGCGAGATACGCCGAAAGGGATAGTTCAACTATCTGCCCGATGTCTAGACTTCCCCGGCTGACTGGAAGGGTAGCCTTTCGCCATACGCTGTCAGACATGTCCGTGTTGGTTATGGTCGACAAACAAGTTCTGATGATGGTGTCCAGCTCCAGCAGTTTGTCCGGTCGCGTAAACGCCGGTGAAGTGCGTAGGGTGTAGAGTACCCTCGGGACGGCCAGACATCAGACCTTCAACAAAAAAAAGAAACAGGTGAGCAGACAGAAATGGTAATCGACTGGTGAATAGATTGATGGCCGCCGTTCTCTTTTCAACTGCGACTCCGATGCGACATTTCACCAAGTTTATTCCAAGCCGACGTCCATCCCCATCCGCTGCGCACGACATAGGTCTTCAACTACCAAATCCACCGCACCACGTATGGTGGCGTCGCCCAGGCTCTGTTGGACCCCACAATCATCCGGTTTTTTTTGTTATAGCTGGAGAGGTAACGTGTTCGAAACCGGTTATAACATCTGATTTCACTGTCACAATAGAGAAATTTTTCTTGTTTTTTTTTATTTTCTTGTTTCATTTAGATTGAAAAAATGGATTAAATTTTGTTATAATTGAAAAAAACGACTGTTAGAAAATGGACGGCATTTGGTCGTACCTGACTCAGCGTCTGAATCTGTAAAAGTCAGAGGTATATCTTTCAAATTAAGAACGAGGACAATCTTTGCTTGGCCCAGACATTGGTGGTGGCCAAGATTCACGCTGACATTGATGAATCTACTCCAGAATTGCGGGAAGAAGGCACGAGGATCTACAAAAACTCGGGGCAGGCCACCGGCTCAAGGCTTGGCTCACAAATGATGTAGCGTTGGAGCTCGTTTGCTCAACTGGAAACACTAACATGAAAGGTCTAGATAAACTGGCATACTTTCCGAAATCCGAAGCGGTTTTTTCGCGTACCAAATCACAGAGCTTTTACTAACGGGAAAAGAATAATCTGAAAAGGCGAGGCTACTGGGAAACTACTAATGCTGCTTCAGCGAAACAATCCCTTCGACGTCTGTTTTTCGATTGATCCCATATTTGGACTGAATTACTGGTGCCACAATTGCGGCAAGGGGTGCGATCAAAGCACACTCCATCGATGTCAGTTCATGTGTCAAATGATTCAAGATTGTTTGAAGGAAATTCAGACAATCTCTGAACGTTTTCTTCGAACATAGCTCGCCCAAAACAGTTTCGGTGAATACTTTCCCAAAATGGATGAGCCAATCGGAAATGATATCAATGATGAGCTTTGTAAGTTTCTCAGCAGTCCGCAAATTCCTAACTGTATGGCAATTGTCCATGATTTTAATTAAGTACTTCCTTGAATTTTGTAGATCCTGTTTTCAGGCTCTTGGGTGAGTACGGCTTTGACGGAATGTTCATCTTGAAATGGTGCCTTGTTAACGGCATCATCCCGCAAAAGCAGATTATGAACGGAATCAAGATCATGCAGATGGACATTTGCAATCTAATCTTGGGCATCAAACTTCGGATCCGTTGTTCTTACTGGAAATTCCGTTAAAGCTGATTGACTTCCTGGCAGCTTTGAAACTGAAGGACATGAGCAAGAGTGACTTCCCGCACCGCCTTACCCACCGGGAGAACTGGAATAGGGTCACACCGTTCCTTAGACAAGAAGATTTCGCTTACCGGGAATTATCCGCCAACGAATTATCATTCAATCCATCTGTCAAGTGTTTACAATAACGTCTACCAGGACACCAAAGATCGGACTGGTACCTTCTTGACCTGGGCTGTGACGTCGAAAAAGATTGAGAGCACGATTTCAAGCAAATGCTGAATGCAATCCAACATCATAGAACTAGTGTTTGAGGAGCAGCTCGTCCCGCGCAATGCATTCTTCGGGGGCCATTACATCACTTTCATCGTTGTCTTTTTAGACTTCGTCGCAGCGCTGAGGCACGCTCTTCCTCCAAGGCAGGGATCAGATCAAAATGATAGTTTCAAGGCTCGGCGTAATCTAGGAGACGTTCTCGCGCTCCCGAAAAATGGTAAAATTGAGCTTTAGGGCCACTAATCAAATTTGGGGTTTGGTTATCAGTCCCAGTCAATTCGATGATTCTGAATCGAATGGCGTCAGCAGAATTTTGATCCAAGTTCAGGGGGCGGAGTTATGACGTATGGAATCTGTTCGCTGTGCATTACTGTAGATTGATTGATTGATTGACTATGCCGGTCAATTGATTGACTGATTCTTGTTGCGCTGCTCTTTGCGTCAAAATATCAGTCAACAGTCAAATTTATTTGAATGGCCTTCGTCATCTTTTTTTTTACTTTTGTCCAATTTTCCTCTCAACATGACTGGAATGGGATTGTGTGATCGTGTCGCCGACATTATTCATGCCGCAAATGCTGATCCGCGAGATCTTGTCTTGCGCTTTTGTCGAGACTCTTCCTAGATGGCGGACTACCTGGCCTCGTTGGACGCCAGCCCTGAGTGAAATCACCGAAGAAACTGAGTGGACAGTCAACTGTTGCAATCAACTGTTGCAATTTCTCCGGGTAGAAGCTGAGGTGGCGCAGGATGACCTGAAAGAGATCTCGGTAGGAATATTGCGTTATGTGCCAAACGAAAGGCGTCTGCCCGCAGTGCTCGTCTGCAATGTCTATCGGCAAGAAGAAGGAAGTCTTCGCCTTCCGCTGCAAGGACTGCAAGGGCAGCCTTTCGATGAGGCATGGAGGATTTCTCGAGGGCAGCCACATCAGCTACCAGACAATCCTGTCGTTCTTTGCACAGATGTGCGCCTGGCGGACCTACACCCAAGTGACCATTTCTGCCTACACAGGGAGGAGCGAAAGGGCGGTATCGGATTGGTGCACGCTGGTGAAGGAGACCATCTCGGTGTATTTGGGGCACACACCGGTCATTTTGGGAGGTCCCGGAGAGGTCGGCTACGCTGACGGTGTCTGGATCGGCACTACGCAGAAGTAGGGCAGGGGCAATCCCGATCGGGGCATGCGGGATAAGAAAAGAAAGGGCGTTCTTTTGTTGCTGGCGGAAGAGAAGTCGGCCCGAATTCAGATTCGAGTGATTCAGAGTGAAAACGTAAGCCAAGATCTCTTGAATTCTTTGATTGATTGAGTAGATCTTTTGAGATTGACTAATTATTTTTCTCAAATGTGATGTTCTTTGATAAGTTGCAATTAGTGTTATTTAATTATTCAAAAAAAATGGCTTATGATCCAAAAATAAATCTAGGCAATATTATTTCCAGTACGTTTTTTTTCCAGAAGAATGAGGTGCACCCCATTTTAGCGGAGTGCTTCGCAAACGGTACGGAAATTCAGACTGACTCGGCTGGCTGCTTCCTCAACCTGGACAAAATCACGGATCGCTAAGGCGAATGCAAAGATTTCCTGACAGGCGGAATGGTCAACCACTCCAAAGGAGAATTCGCTCGGCGGGAAAATAGACATCTCATCTCCAGCAACAAGTGCGAGCGAAAGAACGGCCTGTTGAAACGGTTCCTGTCTTCCCGAAACGGCTTCCCGCTCCATACAGTCCTTCTTGGCCTGCGACATTTTCGTGTACCACACGAACGAAGGTGACTCCGCAGTTGCTGACCTTGAAAAGTTCATGGGTAATTTTGGAAGGTACAGCCAGGCAACCATCGAGACGGAAGAAAAGCTGGTTTGGGAGGCTGGTTGTGGCTTCCGGTTGGGTCCTTCGGGCCCAACCTCCCAAAACGATCCGCCCAGCTAGACTGGCAGACAGGCAAACAGACAGACAGACAGACAAACAGACAGTCTGTCTGTGTCTGTCTGTCTGTCTGTCTGTCTGTCTGTCTGTCACGGATGGCGACTTTGTCAAGACAGTTGAGAAAGCTTTGGAGCTTGCTGTGAATCAAGTCGGCCGCGTTAAGGATCTGGAAATTTGAGAACACGGCAGTCCTTTAGAAACTAGAAAGGACTGGAGAGAGTGTTAGATAACAGACTGCAATCGTGTTTGAATTGACGAAAACCAGCAACTCCCTGTTTTAAGCAGAGAATCACACATTTTGATGGTTTCAACAACCCAACACTGCTCAGACATTTAACAACGAGGTTTAAAATTCGTTTCAAAAGAGAAGAAAACAGGAGAAAAAGAACGCAGGACATTGTATCGCCCTGAAAAATTCCGACATAAATTTTGGTACTAAAGGAATCTTTTCTCACAACGGTATATAGATCGGACTAACACCGCATGATGTATGTACTGAAAACTGCCGGAATAGGGTAGCGTTCTAATCAAAATCGCAAAAGATCGTGTCGCAGGGAGCCATATGCATTTGCATATACATTTGCCTTCTGAGCTTTTCGGTGGCTCGAAATGATTGCTTGAAGCTTCACAGAAAGCTGCCCACATTCATTCATTCGATCAACGAACCTTTTTTGGACTGTAGGATCAATCAATCGATTTAACAATGCGAACTGCAGCAAACGGGAATTCAGAAAAGAGTGAAAAAGTTTTGCAATAAAATTGGACAAGGAGATTGGCCTGTATTTTGTGGGGGTCCGACTTTTCACCATCTTTGAAAATCAAAATTGTATTACTAATTCTCCAAGATTGGGGTTGGTCACCTGTCTGCAGGATTTCATTGAAAACAGTTGCCAGAAAGTGGGCGATTGCGAGAAATTTTTTAATTGTACTGTATGACACACTATCTGGGCCAGCTGCACTCCTGTGGGAATCCACGCTGTGTCCAATGGGGTGTTAGAGATGGTCGAGGAGACGGTCTTGAAGTGAACCTCCACAGCTTCCTTCTTCGCACCGCCAGTGATTTCGTGTGGTTCCTTCATGACCGTCTGCACGAATTGCCAGAATCGTTTTCGGAAGTCTTTCTCGTTCATTTGGCATTGTAACTGCAGCAGGATATTCTTCCTCTTCAGAACGGTGAGAAACTTCCAGTTCTGATTAAGGGATTTTCAGTCGTAATTGCTGAGCCGTTGAGGACGCTTCCTTCATACCAGCCTGCGTCTCTTGTTCAAGATTCCACGCTCGCGCTTCTTCAAACCGTCAATGCTCCGCCGCATCTGAAATCGAGGCTGCGGTCCCTTACGGCATCCAGCGCCACCGCCTAGGGGACGAAAGCACCAAGCACCCTGATCTGAATTTCCACAAGCCATGTAAACAACTCACAGCGGTCCGCAGCAGAAAAACATTCAGCCAGTACCCAGCAATTGGTTGATTGATTAGCCCGCGCCAGGCTAATGTGTTGCAGAAGGCCTGGATCGAATTCCTCCCACCCCGGATTTTTTAACTTTCCTCTGCTGGAATTGATGGAAATAATTCGGCTCAAATTTTCCTGCCGATCACCAATAAAAATATTATCTCGCAGCCCGTCCACAAGATTATTACATATTACATAACACAAGTCTACCAGTCGCATAAAAGAACTAAAACTGCATGTGATTATCAGATAGACTTTTTAAAAGTCAGTTATAAAACCGATAGTTAACAATGTTTGAAAAATGCCGGACCAAAGCATGAGCAGCGTATTCCAATTGGGTTCTACTGATCACGATCTTTCCGTTCCTGTACAATTGACAGTGAGCTTTGAATGGTTCCTGAATTTTATTTAAAAATCCGGAAAAGCAATGCGCAGCATACTCTGCCATTAGAATCTTCATTGGCTCAAACTTTTCCAGCTTCAGTTGGACGTTGAGTGGAAACGACGTTGGTGATTCGTGCAATCAGAGTTTAAAAACAATGACCTTGTTCAATATCGACTTTTCGATTATGTCAATTTGTCAAAGGTCGGGCACCCCAAGTTCTCCAGATCACTTAAATGCCCCCATTCTATTGGAAAGTAAGTGTCCAACAGCTTTTTCTTTTGGAAACCCATGATGAAGAAGGTCAGGTGAGTAGCTCGAACACCCAAGAGTAAGATGGTGTTTTCAAGAGCGCTCCGTACTTGATTGTGCCGATACATCCCAAGCTCATCAAATTCAAGCCAAGAGATTTCTTTGCTTGAGACGTAAGTAGCTGCGGCAATGTTTACTCCGAAGTGGAAAACTGAATGTTACTTCGATCTACTTTCCGAGAACAAGAGCAAAAAATGCTATTTTGTTTAAATGACTCACAGAAAATTTACGAACCACTCTGCATCAACAACCAAATATTGTTTTTTTTGCTCGGTTTTCGTCGGGGAATGGAATTTTTTTCTAAGAGCTGAGAAAATTGTAGCTATTTTATTACCAAGTTGAATCACCCGACATCATGACGAGACAGATAACCCGACAGCACATTGAATCAGATAACCCGAACAGTGTAATTTCGCGTGATAGAGTCAACGTGAAAATAAGTTGTCACCCTTCAGTCAGCCATGAAGGTAATTGAACTCCTCGTGAAAGTTGTGTAACCCGAGAAAGCTTTGCGTCTGTATCCAAAGTGGGTCAAGTATATCTATTCCCCATCACGAAAGTAAAGTGGACATCCTTCAGGAGCCGTTCATCGATTGGATGCTGATTTGGAACCTCTTCTAATATCCAAACGTTACCCCACTATAGAAGCCCCCTACAGCACCATGCCCTACGACAAGCGACAACAAAGTCCGGTATGTCTACTGTGGACTAATCAAGAGCGTCAAGGTTGCGAAAGGAATAATGACAAGCGGCGGACCATCTTTAGGACTACAGCATGAATTGGACAGTTTTCCTCTCCTTTTGCTCGTCAATATATTTAAAGCCTAGTCGGAGTATTGTGCATCAAAATAATTTCAGTTTCATCAAAGCAAACAGGGCTTCCACATTTGATAGACGCTTACAGGCAGACTGTTACCAGAGACGACAGCCACCAGACTCGAAGGATGTGAACAGACAAGAACATTCTCTTCTCTTCCGTCTCCGACACTGCTTTCATCAGAGTCAAGAATTCTTCCTCCTTCGTAAAATTTGTCATTGTTGCTGCTACTGAAGTACTCGTCGTAACTTTTTCGTGCACAATCATCGATTGCTTAAGCAATTGCATTCATTGATTGCATATTCTGAATCGGCCACGATGAACTGAATTGTAAACAACTGCCTTGGCGTAAAACGAGCCAAAGTTTCGCCGAGATAAGGAAATCTTGATGAGAAATCTTCGCTTCCACTGAGCCGTGTTTCATTTCAATAGTCCAGCCTAAATTAAAGGATTTCAAGCGACTAACCACTTTCCATTTCTTGCCCTGCCTTTCCAAGTGGTTTGTTCTTAGGCGCAGCAGTTCACAGCTTCGAGTCTCGTTGAGAACTTCCGGGAGGATCAGACGGTGAGGCGCTGCTTCCAGATTGAGTGCCATCTTCCGGATCATGTCGCTCAGTTCGTTGATGAATTCTTTTTTTTTGCTGCAATCAATGCCGCGGTACCCTCAATTGAGAGGCGAAAGACCAATCGATTTAAACGTGGACGGTCCCGCTTCCACATCTGACAGTGTACCAAGAGATTTCTGGAAGAAAATTTTTGTAACGGGAAGAAAGGACGTCATCCCAGAATGCCAAGTGACAACGAGACAGATAGTGAAAGCAGCGGAAACGGCGGACGCGCACAGCAGCGGCAACAGCAGCGTTCTGCACCGCCATTGGCATCAACCTCTTCAGCCGCCACAACCCAGGGAGGTTCAAAGTCGAAACAATTGCGGACGCGGTTGTGACCCAGCAAAGTCAGGTGGCGATACGGGGAACAGTCGCGATGCCGAAATTCGGGACCAAGTTACCGAAGCAATTGGAATGTATCTCCGACGCTTTGAATGGCAGGACATGCTTAAAAATGGACGGATGAGGATCTGCTTGCAATTCTTCCCTTCTCCCTAGAAGAAATAAGTGGAGCAGAGCACTGGTATGCATGGACCGTCAATCCAGGGACATGGGCCGAACTGCAAGCATGGCGAGCAACGACAAAACTGTGGAAACTATCGCGAAAATCACTAAGCCCCGAATTACCAAGAAACCAAAGGGCGCCCGGGCAAGAGTGACCGCTAGCAAAACAAATTTGAGGTACAACGAAATGGATACGGGCCTAACGATTGTGAGCGGCATGACCAATGGCAGGTGCCGAGAGGTCATGGCCGATGAGCCGAAGCAAAACCCTAACAGAGAAAACGGGGGCGGGCGATTTCAAAATAGACCAGTTTCAGGAGAATTACAAGCCGAAAACAGGTTGGGAGAGTGACCGCCAGATTTCGTATCTACGACGACAGATTTCCACCGTATCAACCGAAAGGCTACAAGCCAAAAATAGATTGGGAGAATGACTGCCAGCAGAATCTATTTGAAGAACAAAGTAATGGATACGGACCGAACGATCGTAAGCGCCATGATCAATAGCAGGCGCCGAGAGGTTATGCCCGAGAAGTCTTGCCGATGCAAAACTAACAGAAAGAACGGTGGCGAGCGGTTCCGACGTGAACTACAGTATCAAAAAAAAGGGCAAGGGCAGAATTGGAACGGGCAGCAATATGCTAATCAACAAGGCAAAGAACCAAGCAACGGGGAACCGCGGACAATCATCCGTCGGGGAGCCCACCCCAACAGGTTTCACACAGGAACTTGGAATACCATTAGAGCCGCAAAAACCCCAGCTTGTTACAATTGTGGAGGACCGCATTTCAAGGCGCCGTGCACTCAACGAACGATGGGTTGAACACATGTCCGACAGCATGTCAACTTGGTACAAAGTTTGTAGGACCTGGTAGATCTATCGATTTCATTATTGAGTTTGGAATCAACGAAAACAAATACAGCGCCATGACGCTGTCGCTTGCGGACCGATTAATCACTTATTCAGTACCAACGAACTTATTAGTACAGGTTTTCCGAGACATCTAGAACATGCCAGGTATCATCGAGAGTAAGACGCAAAGCGGACAACACAAGTGGGCGAAAAACAGCATTGCAAAGACGGAAGGATAGAGCCGAGTCGCTCTCCCTGGCAAACTCCGATTCATTTGACGCCAAAAGGACCTAACGCGAAACGTCTGGTGGGGGACTACAAAAAACTAAACGAGATTCTGGTGGAGCCCAAGTACCCAATACCGCTGATCATTGACGCTCTGAATCAACTCCGGGATCTAATTATTTCACAACGTAAAATCTGACATGCGGGTTTTAATAATTACCAGTGGCCGATAGTTCCAGAAACATCTTATCCCTCATAACAACAATCGGAAAATTCCGACTAAGAGCAAAAACATATAGCACAAACCGCAAAGGAGTGGTTTTTCAACAAAGATTAAAATTTTCGGAAACCTGCTGGGGAAGCACCTGTCTCCAATTTACATCGATGATAAGTAGCGTAAACACGTAACTTTTTCAAAACTCCTTCATTCTTTGGAGCTGGTGTTTATGCGGCTACGACAAGCTAAACTAACACTTCAAATAAACAAGTGCGGCTTTGCAATGCTCTCAGTCAAGTTACCGGGATTCAATTTGTCGCGAGCAGGAATCTCCCAAAACCCAGAGAAAACGAAAGCACCAACAACAGCAACAGCAGTTCGGGCATTTTACGGACTAGCTTCATTCTACCGCATGTACAATCCAAAGTTTGCGGAGATTTCCAAACCCCTGACGCTACTCTACGCCGGGAAGGAGATCAAAAAGAATTCAAAAATCACCTGGGGACCGGACCAGCAGAAGGCGTTCGAGACTTTGAAGGAGAAAGAAGGAATCTGCCAACATCTTACGGACTAGCTTCATTCTACCGCATAAAAATTCCAAAGTTTGCAGAGATTTCCAAACCTCTATGTGCCGGAAAGGAAATCAAGTAGAATTCCAAAATCACCTGGGTGCCGGACTAGCAGAAGGCTTTCGAAAAATTAAAGGAGCTACTCACTACTTTTCTGTGTTTGGCCTACTTCCGACTCAAAAACATGTAGGAATTTTGCTTCTTGTGTTCTGATTGAAAAACCTTTTTGCGCCAACAAGGAAAATTATTTTTGAGCAATGCGAATGATGAATTTTTGAAAATACAACTTTAAAAAAAAAAGCAAAAAGCAGGCATCAAGTGAAGGGTTTTTTTGAGAATTGGCTTCACATGGGTAAGCTCCACCTCTTCTCCATTACACTAAACAAAGAAAAGTTTGCTGAATTATCGATAGAACCATTTTCATATACCATTCATTGCCATACAGGTGCATTGATTAATCAACTAATTCATCAATCTAGTCCAATTTTCGCGTGACTTTAGCAGGAAATAGAGGTCACGTACGTTACAACAACACATGTTGACCGTCTCTGACAAGGTGAGCGCAATTTTCTAGATAATAAACAAAATTAGCGAAAGTTTGTTAATGATCTTTTAGTTTGGAAAATGCAAATGATTAATGACATTTTAGTTGATTATTAAAATACTTCTTCAACTTGTATTATTATAAATACATATAATCCTTTCTTACCCTTACAAGCAAAAATGTGACCAAATGGAGTATGGTACTAACTTTCTCAATGTGAATTTCTATACTCTATTCCGTAAAAATTCGCACAAGTGGAAGGAAAGGCGGTCGTTTTGAATGTTGTTCCTAAGGAAAAAGCGAACGCCGTTCCCACTTGTGCGAAATTTTGCAGTACTAATTTGCTCATGATATGGGCGACGTTTCAAATCTTACAGTTATTTTCCCCATTTTTTTTCTCATCGCTTGAAATCGGATAGTCACGCCAAATTATTTTTCGGTCAAAGATAGCAGCATTTGAAAAAGAATTAACACCGAAATAGACACAAACACAGTCACACAAAAAAAACAAACACAGACGCAGACGCATACAAAAACACAGACAAAGACACAGACACAGAATGGAATGCCATTAAATCAAACGGAGCTCCATTTAACAATATGAAATGTCATTTCGGCAATAAAATTTACATTCGACTAAATGGAATACCATTTAATGAATTGGAATTCCATTTACCAATTGAAATTACGTTGAAAGAATTGGAATTCCATTTAAAAAAATGAAGTTACCTACAAGAAATTGGAATTCCATTTACCGATTAGAGTTATATTTTACTGAATGGAGTTGCATTTTCCTATTGGAGTTCCAGAAAGCAAATGGCATTCCACTTTTGCAAATGGAATACATTTAACCAAATGAAGTTCCATTTAACGAAATGAAATTACATTATACCATTTGGAATTTTATCTAATACTTGAGTTCTTTTGAAAGCCAAGAGTTAGAAGTGTTAAAGTGGTGGAAAGCCTGTCTTTCCATCTCGGCAAGGCATTATTTCTTTTATTTTCCGTAAATTACTAATCCTTATTTTTTAAAAATAGGCCTTTTCTTTTTTCAGGGTTCCGTGTTGCAGCTTTTGACCCTAATGACAAACAAGTATCTAATAGTTCTAAAATTCAAGCTTACAATTCAGTTCGGCAAAAAACGACACGTTAAACTCAAAGTGATTTCTCCCTGGCTCCGCAAGCTAGATCGTCTAGAGTTAGGTGAGAGGCCTATTTAAGCAAGCTTCGATCATTTTTCAATCATTAATAATTAAAAAATAGCGACTTCCACCCCGTACCCAATACCCACTCCGCAACCATCCTCCATCCAAATGGTTAAGCATTATTCTCACCATCGTGGTTTTAGCCTCTCCTACTCTGGGACATTTTCGAAATTGTGGCCCCTTATCCGATCCAATCTCCCTTCAATGGGATGGAACGGAACAACAGCAGCAGAACTCATAAGAAACACAGCCACCACATTTCCGTTTTAATATCACACAATGTCTTCATGCCCCTAAGACAAAACTTCCAAATCATCCATAATGACGCACTTATAATAGGTTATTTTAATCTTTTTGAAAATCCTACACACGACACCTGCATTGTCCGCTTGTTTCAAACGATAATAAATGAATAATTGATTGTCGAACTCCCAAAAACAATCTTATGGCCCATAAATCAACTACAACAGCGACTCAAATTTTATGGTTTTTCGAACCTGGCAATCAACTAAAATATCCTTTCACTCGACTGAAAGTTTTTCCCTTCAATGATATGTAAAAATACGTCTTTGGTGCACTGGAGCAGAAATCGGTTATAAAGTTTCTAGAGTCCATCTCACGAGCCAAATCCCTGAGCATACTTCCGGTTGGTAGCGTCTTCTTCTCATCCCGCTGAATAAACATACTTGAATCCTATTGATGAAAATCGTTGATGAACGAACCAAAAATTGTTAGAAGATGGTTTTTACTTGCCGTGTGCGAATCGGACCTTTTGGTTAGGAGCTATTCAGTACAGGATCATCCGGCTTGAGATCCCCGTCCAACAAAATATTTAGCAATTCATCTAGGATGAGGTAGATGGCCCGCAGAATAGAACGAAACTGAATTTTACCAAGACCGTTTATTCGACACCAAATTGTGATAGTGGAATATTTTGGAGAGTGCCTTGCGCAGTTTTAGAGTTAGAATAATATTGGCTAATGGGGAGAGGCACATCTCCTTCCTCAGGTAGAAAGTTGAAAAAGTCGGACATGGTTTATGAAAACGAAGAGAGAAAGGAAAAAACTTACACTTTTCTTTATGGGAAAAAGAGCATTCTCGCAGAAAAAAAACAAGATTCTGCAACAACTTTTGTTTTTCCAATAATGGAATTTCCGTTTCCGCGACGTTGTTTATGACTTTCGAAGAAGTAGCCTATCTGATCCACTATTCTTTTGTCTTCAATACATCAAAAAAACTCCTCACCCTCCTGTCATGCGTTGCAAGTAGAATTGCTGCGTGTTAGACACCCTGTGACTTGCTTAGGACCTCAAACACATTATTCGTAAACGCCTCCATATCAAATTCATGTTTGTCGCCTGCCATAAACAGAAACACAGAAATTTAGATAGCGACAAATTTGTTTGGGATGGGTAGGAAAACCTTTCAAAAACGTTTTGAAGTAAACTGGAATTATTATATTTTCCCCACCACCTTTAATACCATCAGAAAAAATATGGTGTATCTCCCGGGCAGTACTCTTCGTCACGTGTTGTCTCAATGCAAACCATCATTGCCATTGTTACTATCGACATGATTACTCAGCATATTGCCGTAACAAAAAGTCATACAGTAAAAGTCCCCTTATTTTGCGTTCGTTATAGGTGCGTTTCTATTTCGTGCCTCGTCTCGGAACAGTTTCGTTCTGGAGCAACCGTGTTCAAACACGCGTGTGACGCACGCAAAACAAGACAACATTTACTGTACTGTTGCTGATCCAATTGTTGTTGATTATATGCCACTTTTGGAAATACCACTATCGACGAATGCGTGTTACGCTAAAAAATATGCACACTACCATCATTCTAATGATTTTCGTTGGAGGGTTTGTAAGAGTCCAAAACGACATTATGAAATTCAAAAACATGTTTGACCGAGTCGCTGTGAAACCTATCCAACCAATTGATCCCGTGAGCTCCTCTTGTTCAACCAATAACAGGCTCAGGATAAATGTCCTTTCCGCCCTTCATGGAAGCTTCATGGAAGCTTTTTCAGAACGGAAGTTTTCGAGGCTGCAGTATTTCCCCTCGATAAAACAAATTCATTCTTGCCATGATCAACGATGATATAATATTAAATAACTGTCTGACTGAACATGAAAGCAGTAGAGAGCGAGTCATTTTATTCTTTTTCAAACTGCAGGCAACACGCTGCTTACATGACGAAAAATTCCTGTAGATAGTAAATTACTTGCCCATATCAGTTCCCTAATTTTGGTATGGTAACAAATTACCATAGGGTAGGTGTAAGTTTTCTTGTGAGTCCAAAACGTAACTGTAATCTGACGCTTTTGGTGTTTGTGTACGCACGATGACGAGAACCGGAACAGTACCATCCCTTTCGAGCAAGCCTAATACACTGCTCTTTGCACGGCTAAATTGCAGCCATGTTTGAACAAGGTTAAAAACAAAAATCCAAGAGAACGATGATCTAGAAGTTTGTTACATTTTAGCGGAGTGGTATTCATTTTAGCGATTGTTGGGCAAGTGAAAATAAAAACTAGTACATTTCATAGACAAATTCTATTTCTGGGGCCTACTTATTTATAGTTGTTGCATAACAGTGTGGTGATGATGCCAACCAGCCAAAGTGATGATTGGAATTTCAGACAGTTTTTTCGTGAAAATTAGCAGAGTCCACCAAGAACACGAATCGGGTGAAACCGAATAGCACCTAATTAAAAGTCGGGGATTTCGTAGAAAGGGTCGATATTTTGAAATGATTTGCTTAGCAGTTGTATAATTTTGTAGATGAAGTTCCGGTTTTTAGAGGATTTAGGCGGACTTCAACAGACACTCGAGGGATGAGATTTTTGTCTTGGTTGGTGATGTCACTAATTACCTTTCCGCTCAATTAAACCCATTCATTCCGGTAAACAGGGACCTCCGATTTTGCTATCCAGTGTTGGACCACGCCCAACAAGTCCTCATATCCAATCATTATAGCTCTCTAACTCACAAGTACCTTGCTATCTACCCTATTAACCGTATTCTGCTGTTACAGCTTGTATGTAATTGTGATGTTTGTGCTATTCACTATCAATTCAATAGTTAACACTTTACTATATAATCATATGTTTTATTAGTTTTAGAGGCAGTTCCTCTTTCCTTTCTTCAAGTTTTCTTCTCTATCTATCCTTACATTAAGTCTAATAAACTTGTTACCTATCCAACTTCCTGTTGGTAGACCTAACAATTGATTCCGAATAGCAGTGGCGACTAGATAAGGGAGTGCACGCCCAGTCTAGCTTGGGGAGAGACCTTTAGCAGCAATCGCACCAGTTTTTGGAGCTCTCCTGTTTTCCTCACCGTTTGAAGGTACGAGTACTGTTATATACCGCGACGAGTAGGCTGCCAGTTCGCTTTACGGAGTTGGGCTCGAGAGTTGGTTGTAATTACTACTCATTGCTTTTGACGGGTGGTGTTAACAATGTACCAAGAGATTTCTGGAAAAAAAATTTGTAACGGGAAGAAAGGGCGTCATCCCAGAATGCCAAGTGACAACGAAACGGATAGTGAAAGCAGCGGAAACGGCGGACGCGCACAGCAGCGGCAACAGCAGCGTTCTGCACCGCCATTGGCATCAACCTCGACGGCCGCCACAACCCAGGGGGGAATCACAGTCAAAATAATTGCAAACGCGGTGGTCACCCAGCAAAGTCAGATGGTGATTAATAGACCTGTTCCGTGACGTGACCATGATAGCTCCGACAACACCTCAAGATTTTCTGATCAAGTCCGAAAAAGCCATCGACATGGAAATCCGGGTGCAAAAGAAACCGCAGAGCTCGCGAGTAGAAGTTTTGCCGAACGCTATTATCGACCCTATCAGCCTGCACGGTGAGCAGCGACAAAACCGTAGAAACTATCGCGGAAATCATTTTGACCCAAATTACCAAAAAACAAAAGGGCGCTCTGGGCAACACAATGGTGGAGAAAGATTTCGCGTCTATGACAACAGATTTCCATCTTATCAGCCGGAAAATTACAAGCCGAAAACAGGTTGGGGGAGTGACCGCCAGCAAAACAGATTTGAGGTACAACGAAGTGGATACGGGCCGAACGATTGTGAGCGGCATGACCAATGGCAGGCGCCGAGAGGTCATGGCCGAGGAGTTTAGCCGAAGCAAAACGGTAGCGGGTGTTTTCAAAATAGACCAGTTTCAAAGGATGTCTAAATATACGGATGTGATACGTCTAAAACACCCATACAAGAGACCACAGGACCGGTGAGTGAAAACCTCTCAAATTCCACGAAAACAGGATCAGAAGTCGACCAGCCGGTGGAGGCCAGCCCGCGCGACAGAAATTCTAGCAATTTCAGAAGTAGAGATGGAGGACGTTCACAGGAACCAGAAATCGGGAGTCGGGAGTCACTCGGTGGAGGGCAATGAGAGACGAGGGCAGAATCCCCCAGGCGGGAAGGACCCAGCAGAGAGCACTGAAAACACCTTGAAAGCGATCTCTACCACCATGGAATACGTCGACCTATCAGACCTGTTTGCAGTGATGCAAACGGTTGAAAAAGAATGTCAGACCGAAAAAGACAAAGTTTGTTGTCGTTGTCAAGGGTCTGGGCACAAAGCACGAAACTGCAGACGAAAACCCAATGTTAAACCAAGAAACAGGAATACCGGGGATGTGTCGATCATCAGCGACGGCATGTTTTCAATACAAAACTACCAGGAAAATCGACCGATTTTGGATTTGCAAATTGAGGGATACCCGGCGAAGCGCTTGTGGTCACGTGTATCAACCGTATCCTCAGAGGTCATCAGAGAGTTGAGGTTATAACATCTGGTAAACCTGTTTCAAAGGTTTCAGCTACGGAATGCGACGGGGCACCAAGTGATGAGTGAAGGAGCAATACAACTGAAAGTGGATACATTTGGCCGACAAGCAACCCTTTTGGTACAAGTTTTTCGAGACATGCCCGGACAGTTAGACATGATTCTTGGATGCCCGGATACGCGCCGGATTTTGGATCAACCATGCAAAGGACAACTTGGAGGATTTTCAAAAAACCTCTATTCTAGCATGCGAGAAGCATGCAGAACGGCAGAGAAGGAGGACATCTTAGACCTATCACGGCTGGAAAAGCCTTTCTCATTTATGTTTCCTAAAGTGGTTTTGTTCTTGAGTTCTACCTTGCCGGGAGGGAATGACATCAAGAAGCCCAAGCCCGAATGCCCCTGCGAATACATGTCGGAATCAGAATATGAAAATGTGCGGCGTAGTGACGTGTGCATCGAAGCCATGAAGACATGCAAGGAAATTCCACATTTCACATGCGACTGCGGAAACTGTTTTATGGGCAAATCTCTCTCGTTAGCACATGGAAGGATCTGCCAAGAAGCCATTTGTATGCCCAGTCAGGGGATGCTTCATTGATGCCGGATGGTAGGACGAACGGACCGACAAACGGACCGACGGAAGGATACAAGATACGGCAGAACAAACCGACGGACGCATGACGGACAAACGGACCGAAAAATGGACCGAAAAATGGACCGACGGAAGCATCCAAGATACAGCAGAACACACCGATGGACGGACCGTCGAGAGAATGACAGATGGACCGTCAAAGAGAATGACGGATGGGCCGTCGAAGAAGATGACAGACTGACTGGAAAGCGGAACTGAAAACTCATTCTCAACACATGTGCTTTTATAAGGCACAAACCCGGAAGTACTCTTTGATAAATACAGGTCTACTGGGGGTGTTACGTCACCCGAAGCTAGGACAGCACAACCTGATGCGCACTCAACGCAGGCAAACTTGACGAAATGCCACTTGAGCGGCGAGCTTACTGGGCGCTGAAGAACAAGTGGGCGAATAAGCACAGATACGACAGACTCAACAAGTGCGAACGGGCGAGTACGGTTGCACGAACAACTTCCACTAGTCCGGCCACCGGTCCAAGTCAGCACTTCACAAGCAGCAGTTTGTTCACTCACTGAAGGATCACGACCGCAACGGCGAACGACTATAAAGGCGAAATACCGGCGAGCGATCGTTAGTTGAGAGACTTTTTTTTGTCGCGGCAATCAATGCCACGCTACCCGCAGTCACAGTACTGTTTTTTTTTCCAACTGTATGCCACGCTGTCGACACTGAATGAACGACAACAGGAGACACATTTTGGCATCACCAGGTCCGCCGGTGGACAGCACTGCGATGATCCAGACCAGTTAAAGTCGGTGGGGTCACCTCCCCAACAACACTCGGTAAGCGATTCTGATTTCAGTTTAAGTAATCTTGTAATCTAATCTGCGGCTCGACACGGCAACGTCGTCGCGGCAGAGTTTATCGACCCGCTGACCTTGGTCGCACCGGACGGGAACGACGCAACGGGAAGCCATTCGGGGACCTCCACAATGTTATTTCCGGGGACCTTAATATCGGAGGGAAACGAGGCGCGATTCCGACGCAAAATTCAGCGTCTTTTGCCGCCCGGATTTACGTAGAGCGACTGTTTGCTGTATTGTACCAAGCAACGCGAGCCGCATTTAGTAATTTTGGTGGGCCAGGTAGACAGCGCGACGTTTCAGATGATCGTCGGGCCGCCTACTAGTGCACCGACAACCACTGCAACCGGCGCTCAAGGACCACTCAACTTTACCGTTGGGGGTCCTTATCGGAGGCCTACGCGTCGCCCATGAAAAACCCGGCGCCGCAGAAATAGATGTAGAGTGCAATCATGCGCGGTCGTTGTTTTTCCGGTGGAGGGCAGTTGTTGGACCAAACCCAACAAATCATTAACTCAAAAGTACCTTGCTTAGGTATTGAGTCTATTAACCCTATTCTACTGCTACAGCTATTTACTTTTATGTAATTGTGATGTTTGTGCTATCAATTATCACTTCTATAGTTAATCGTATGTTTTATTAGTTTTAGAGGCAGTTGTACTTCCTCTTTCATTTCTTTAAGTTTTCTTCTCTACCTATCCCTACGTTCAGTCTAATAAACTTGTTACCTATCCAACTTCCTCTGTTGGTAGACCAGTGTTGGAGTTGTGAGTATCAAAATGTCAGGGAGCAACCATTTACCAGCCGCTAGAGGTCAGTTGATTCTCGGCTGCTGCTTTGCTGTACGTTACTAAAGCCTCTATGTAAACCCTGTAACCATAGGTGACGGCGGTGTCCGAAATCGTTCGATTGTTAAGCTTGGCAGCTTCGGAAAACCGAGTGGGCAATGAAGTTGACAGAAGTAATTTAGACGGTGGCGTCGAGTTTGTATATGTTTGTTCGGTTAGTTTTCTCTTTTTGATACTTAAGTTAAACTCGAAAGAAATTTCCGGCATTGAAATGAGGGCAACCGCGGATGCGGGAACGAGAAAAGGAATCTCCCCCCCCCCCGCTAGGGCATTTTCGGTCATTGCATTTGTGGGCCCAAATCACTCATCCTCTACTCGATCACGATAAACAAATGATGAAAAAAAATGGGGCAACAGTGTCACCAACAGGCGTCATTAAGCTGAGACACGCTCTGGTCCAGCATCATGAGTGCCTCACGGGGCATCATTCATCGGATGGGGCTTCATTGGATCGTTTGGGGTCCCTGAAGCGCGGCAACTCAGCCGATATCTTCTGTTCCTTCAACGCCTTCTCATTATCCCATCAAATAACCATTTGAATGTGGATGCCGCCGCGTTACTGGTTTCCATTCGATACCACCAGTCCCTCACCCGTCCGAAGACGTTGTTCTCCGTCCAAATAAAGCGGTCCACGAAACCCTCGAAACGCTGGCAAAAGGCCTCGATCATCTGCACCGAAACGTGCACACCGTGAATTTTCTCTGCAGCAAATGGATCAAAAAAATCAAAAATTATCGAGCCTGAAAGACCTGTTTAAATGCTTACAAAGTTCGTTGACTTTGTCCTTCAATTTTGAACTTGAACGTGGGAGTGGTCCTCAAACGTTTCCGCCAAACACGGTTGTGTTTGCGGTCGTTCACCGGACATCTCATGCGGCTGTGCACAAGCAAGCAACTCCAACCAGTCGTCGTTCTGTGTCAGGGTGACGAAACGAGCAGGTTCTCCTAAAAGCTTGGCCAGAGCTTTTAGGTCGAGACATTTGGTAAACGTGAATGGCAGGCAGGTTGGCAGGCAGGTTGGCATGCATGTTCTTTCCGAAGCGTTTGTAAGGATCCCGATCCCAAGGAATAAGCAGATCGGCGACCTTGACGGTGTTCATGTTATAGTTGAGGATCTGCTCCTTATCGGTTTGGTAAAAACTCTACGCATGCTCACTACGGAAAGCTGGATGGAGATGAAACATTGAACGACGTCATGTCTCAAATCAGCGTAAAAAAATAAACTAATTATTACCATCAGCAGTCGGTATTTTACGTAATTGCGACGACTCCAGCCAGCTGCAGCAGCAGTTTATCTGTTAAATTCTACCGGTACCCTGCCAGAAGAAGACCTTTTCCTCCAGATACTTTGACCCGTAGGCAACTCGCACCATATCTGGCAAGCAGCT
This sequence comes from Hypsibius dujardini, assembly GCA_001579985.1. NCBI lineage: Eukaryota > Metazoa > Tardigrada > Eutardigrada > Parachela > Hypsibiidae > Hypsibius > Hypsibius dujardini. Next base: position 37,437 of record LRSR01008344.1, read on the forward strand.
GTTTTTCCGACGCACAATGCTGTAGTTCACTTCATCTTTCGGGTGATCTGCTGCAGCGATTTCCCCATGCGGCGCAAGGCGCACCATCTCCTCAGCCGCCCCCCCCCGACCACATCAGCGGCACTCTTCTTCGGGTCGGCTGGGCGAGGTACAAAACTACCAACTGTCTATTATAACAGGAAACAAATAATTTTCCGAATTCAACTCGAAAGATTAAAAGAGGCGCGCATCTTGACTAACTGAACTCCTTCATTCGAAACAAATCGGTAGAGAGTCTCGCACTGCGCTTACAGACTTTTGAAGAGGTGGTTATACTCCCGGAGGAAACACAATGAGTTCATAATTGTGAGCTGGTCCACCGCGCTTTGCCTCATTCTCCGTTCATCACCCGCCTGCATGTCCTCCGTAATCGCAGCAGGCTCCTTCTCGAGTATGATGTCAAACATGTCCATGTAATGTTGAATACCTTGCGCCGGTGCTCGAAGGTTCTGCCCGACGCCTTCTTGATCGGCACAGAGAAGAGTCCGCATGGTTGAATCTGATCTTGAAAGTACCCATTAAGGCAGCGCATAGCCTAAGAAAAGAACCGTAAAAATTCCAATATAACCGAGGAAGCAAATTAACCTCACATTTGGTTCGGGACGTAGCTGCGCTCGGTCAAATCGGTGAAGTCGAACCACTTGAGCGGAGTGTCGACACTTGGAAGATCGAGAACCTTCTGGCAGACATAAAAAGTAGCAGATAGCCAACCTGCACCGCCACATCAATTGACATCAACCAAATACGCCGCATCGTAATGCTGCTCAATCGGCACTGTTGACTTCAAGGTTTTGTCATCCTCAAGTGGTTGGTCTGACTGAAACGTGGCGACTCGACGGTGCTCCTTTTTGCGAATCATTCGAGAGCAGTTGAAGCAATCGGCCTCGAAGAGGGGACGTGTGGAGTTGGATATCGTGCCCATACTGCCAATACTTCATGATCATTCCTCCAGCCTCCTGCTAGAGGCTGGGTTGAAGGGATTGGAAGCGAACATATTTAAAGCTGTGTCGCTGGCCTACTACGTGCAATTAATAATCCCTTTTAACACTCAAGTTAACATCAAAAATGTGGAGACTAGTTCCTAACTGGTTGGCGGTGAAATCCGGGTATTTCGTTTGGAAAAAACGGGTCACCAGTTTGAGGTAGTTCCTTTGGCCTCCGGCCCTTCCCTTATTTATGAATAAGGTGCGATTTAGCCTGTCCTATGCATCGGCTCTCTGTGTGCACTCCAGAAGGAAGCTGTTGACATCAGGTTGCGATAAGAGAACAGGATTGTCGCCGGCAGAAAGTTGAGCGCACTTTTTGATGTCTGTCATAAAAACCAGTCCGAATGGAGTTGTCGGTCAGGACACACTCCGGATGAAATGGTCGAAAACGTCTCAGGACTTCAGGCCACACCTCACTGTTGCGTGGAACTGTAGCTGTCACTTCTGCCACCAAACTGCTGAGGCACTGCTTCGACTCGTTCGTCCACGCAGAATTTTGGAGTACTTTTTTCCGTTGGAGCTGAGTGATTACAACTACTCAATAAAATAAACGAAAATTTGAAACAAGAAAGCAGTTTCAATATAACCAAACCATACAGTCAATCGAAGTCGAAGCCGCCGGGTAGGAACTCGATATTCTTTCCCGTTCCCTGGAAAAGCTAAAATACCGTTTTAGCAGAGTGCCCGGCGCTTTCTGGAAATCCGGATAATAAAATTGGAACATCTCGAGCGATTTCACTTTCAAAGCGTCGCCCTTCCATACTCTTCCTGCTTCCCGATAACAGTCGAAGAGAATCTGTTTCTGAATAGCAGTCCAAGCAAACGGCATGGGTTTCAACTTGGGGTTTGTAGGATCAGCCGGATCAAAAAAGTGGTGAACTGGGTAGCATCCGCCACAGCGGCAGTGAAGTTGGAATCGTCTGCGTCGTTGGCGGCGAAGTAATTGTTGTCAAAGATCATCATCACCATCAACCAATCTGGTCTGGTTTCGGGAGAGTGTTTGAGCTTTAACGTCCTCCCAACGGTCTTCAGTTCCGTACAGCAACTTGGAAAGTGCCCTGAAAAAACAATTGCCGTCTGGTGTGCAGTTGTGGTGGATCAGCTGGCCAAGTTCATGCAAAATGAACTCCAGGGGTTATCAAGCTGTGACTATTCATCCAGTGCAGCAAGAGTATTCTAAACAATCATTCGAGCCTTCGAAGTTTTGACATGATTTCTATTTTGCTACTGTAAAGCGGTTACACCACCGATGCGCTGCCACCGATTCTTCGAGCACGCTTGATTGGAGTTTTTTTCTGGCGGTGAGTACTTTGTATTCGTTCAAGTACAGCGAAAGCCGACGGATTTTACATTTCACTGCTTACAATTCTGATTGCGATCATTGCTGATCTCGCACCACTGGATGGCATTTTTCCAATCTCAACGGAAGCCGAATGTACCATTTTTCGCGCATGCCGAAGCATGCTTTGACCAATAGTTACGCTGCGACACTAGGTCGGCCAATAACTGCTGTCAATACCATCGTGGAAAAAAATATCTGAACGGATTTGATGTCAGTTGTTTCGGGAGCATTGGAGACAAGATGAATCTCGCACTAGCCACTTACTCCGCATCGATAACCCTCAGTCATTCAACCGTGAAGCAGAAGCTTCACATTTTTGTTAATTAATGCCCAGAAATTTCTCTCCTAATATAGATGGCTAATATTGTACTTGCAGAATGAAATTTTCGTGAAAATCAGAAAATTGTGTTTAAATATTATTTTTTTGAATAATGAACAGTATTAAGTAAACACGATAAGTAGAAGTAATATTATTTATCAATTGTGAACTACTAATACGACTACTACTGCTACTACTACTACTAACGCGACGTACTACCACATTTCTTCTAGCACGATGTCCTAGCAAAGCACATTTATTACTATTACTATTACTAGCACATTATTATTCCATACCGACATGAGTAACTTCGACCGGAATTAAAAAACTCGAAACGCTTTTAGTTTCGGCGTTGAATCGTGCATTTAACATGGTTTAAGATGTTTTTGGACATGTTTCTCGAAGATTCATATAAGTTGTTTCTTGTATTCACTGACGCACTGTAAAAAGATTTGAAAAAGTGGCAGTTCAAATATTATTTTGTCAACGATAAACGGTAATAAAATGTTTTACCTCACAAGAGACCTTCTATGTGAATATCTCCCGGGGTGACCTTGATCGAAAAACTCAAAGCGCTATAAATGTCTGTTATATGCAATAAGATAGGCAGGAATCCCGAATCTGTGACCAAGAAGGGATCGCAGAACCATTGGCGATTTTCGTAAAAATAAGCATGAATAGTTGAATTCGGTGATAAAATTTTGTCAGGTAAAGAAAAATTCTGTCGGTTCAGTGAAATTTGTATTATATTGCGTAATACTTGACCCTTTGGGCTGTTACATGGCATGATTACTGCAAAATTCAGAATCAAAACTGGTGACTTGTTTATTTTTGACGGAGTTCAGCTGGTTCAACAGTAGTTTAATTGGTTCAGTGAACTCTTTTAATATTGCGCGATCGTTGACCGGTAGCGTCTTTGCTAAGCACTTATTCATGTGATATCACGGAAATCGGCTTCTGAGTCAGTAACTTTCTCAGGTGTGGTAGAGTTCGGCTGGTTCAGCGGTTCAGTAAAGTTTCTTAGTCATTGCGCAATACTTGACCGCTCGGGTCCCGAAAACGGGTTGCAATGTCCAGACATTGCAACCCGTTTTCTTTATCTTAAGATTATCGAAATCCGAGTTGGCGATGTACTCGTTTTTCCAGAAGTCGAGCCAGTCAAATTTTTGTCTGTTTCGAATGCGATTGTTGTACAATGTTATAGTTAATGGATAACAAGACATTTGCTTTTTCCGACTGCTAGTCGGTGGAAGCAAATGTAGCTCCCGCATCTTTAGAAAGTTAGGGGGAACAGTAATGATATGTAACAGTATTTGTCTGACATTCTGTCGGTGATTGTTTTGTGAATAATGATGTTAATTAAGCAAAAAGAGAAAAGTGATTCTTTTAAAGAAGGCCTGAAGTGTGACAAATTTTGAAGGGTGGTCTTTATTTGCAGCTTTTGAGACCGCTAGGGTACGTCAGGATTCCAGGCTTGGGATTCCAACGTCAGTGTGATCCAGAGTGTTTCCAACGTCATCATCGTAAAGTGTGATGCATGCAGTACACACAAGTACGAGTAACAGAGTTGTACTGAGTTGCACTGATCAGGCTGGGCACAGCAAAAGAACCAAACTGTCTGACTCTTGACACCTCACTCTTTTTTTAGCTGCTGTAATTTCTGCTCTATAGTCTGGTGTAGTGCAGCTCGTTCCTTGCTGGAACACATCTTTTCTTCCTGATCACTCTCTTTCCATCAGTGGGAAATCGGCAGGAAGGAATGATGCTTCCTCCTCCGATGGAGGCAACAACCCGCGTGGACAGCCATCACCATGTACTCGTTCCAGGGATTCCTCATTCTAAAATCGGCAATGGGAGCACTAAGTCTGGCACTGGGGCCTTGTCCGCTCCTCTTCCTCTTTCACTGCACGACTACCCTCCTCGTCCTCGATCAGCTCTGTCCTTCAACTTTTGTCCGGGTGGCGCAAACAAGAAACTGACCGCCGACGAACAGAGGGCCCTAACATGTGTTCCTCTGCGACCATTTGATATTAAGGACTTTGCCAAGCAGGTTCTCCGTCGGAAAAAGAATAAGGCTGAACTCAAGACCGAATTCCTGGTAGGTTTTGACATTTTTTATCGGGTTTTAACATGTCCTTCTGGCCCGCAAGTCAATTCCACACCTTGTTTATGGTCGCTCACATTCTAGAAGTTTGTTTGTCATTCTTTCATGTCGGCAGCGTGCTCATCTGTCTGCCCGCCTGCCTGTTACTATGTCAGTCTGTCAGTATGTTTGTCTGTCTGCCTTTTGTCTGACGGATAATCTGGTCTGTTGTCTATCTGCGTTTTTATTCTTGTCTGCCTGCTACCTGCCGAAAATTCTTAATGTTTGCTTGTCAGACGGTCAGCTGATACCTATTCGAGCCTCATCACTCATCTCTATCGTTTATTTTGGTGTGCTTGCTTCAAATATTTTTTGGGTATTCCTTTCCCCTTTAGATGGTGGCGAAGAATGCGGCTCTCCCCTGCAGTCGCGCGAAGCTTCAAGTCAATGTCAACAAAAATAGCTTCCCCAAAGTTCTGCCGTGTAAGTGCGGCAGTGCCGACCAAGAATCTGCCACTCCGGCAACTTTTGCCTGCTGATCAGAAAAGTGAGTAAAACTGTGTTTTGGTTGGTGGTGACAGACGACGAAACGCGGGTTCTCTTGCTACCGTTGCCACATGATCCGACCAGCGACTACATCAACGCCAGCTACATCGATGTAAGTGGAGAGCCTTGCTGCCTTAGCTCGCACCTAAATAACCATGGCCTAACCAAATAACTCTGACGCTTTCCCCAATGATATGGGGGATGATATATTTAGCACACGAGCTTCCGTTAGGTTTCTTTTGCCTTCTGTTCGGTCGCTCTCCATGACGCTCCATCTAGTCGTAGGTTGGAGGTCAGGGTGGTGGTTGTCCTCGTCGCCAGATGTTTGCTTATATAATTGCGCCTTTGCGTCTTTGGCGCAAGAGTGATGAGACTATGAGGAGCGCATAAACTCAGTTAGAAGGAATAGATGGTCAAAGTTAAAAATAATCAAAGTAAACAGGAAACGGATTGACCTTTGTTTCACGTGACCGAACCTAAAGTATTTTACTCGTTTATTTTAGAGTTTCGACTGTCCCCGCGCTTACATTGCCACTCAAGGACCGTCCAAACGAACTGCACCGGACTTTTGGCGAATGGTGTGGCAGGAACGATCAGGATGCATTATCATGCTCACCAGGGTCTTTGACTTTATCAAGGTTATTATCCCGTCTTACTTACCACAAGATGTCGATTGAATCTCCCTAGATAAAATATGATTGTACTGTAGGTGGTCTGCGTTGAATACTGGACCGCGATCAACGATGAGCCCTTTGGCGATATTTACGTCACCGTTGTGGCCAAAGAGACCTTGGCCGACTTTATTGTCCGCACTATTAGACTACGCAAAGTGAGGAAGAATATACTGTAACCATTCCTTTTTTCCCTGATGATCGCACGTTGAATTTTTTCGTTTGGAATATGACCAGGGCCACGAAGAGCGGGAGATTAAGCATTTTCAATTTCTGGAATGGCCAATGCACCGTATCCCCCCGGTAAGTGTGTAAGAGAATTTTATATATTGGAGAAGCTCTTGAAATTGAAATGCCGCTCTTTTTATGTTCTGTCAGACCGGGCATATCCTCGAGTTCCGACGACGAATCCTCTCCTACCTCAGTCAGCAGAATAATTTTGACGGTCCTTTGGTCATTCACTGCTGGTGCGTATGATGGCGGTCAAATGCAATTATGTTTATACAGCAAACCCTTTCTGATTTTTTTTGCTTTCTCCCGACCGGTTTTTTAGTGATGGTGCGAGCCGAACGGGCGTTTACATTGCTCTGGATGTTAACTTACGCTTACTCGAAACGGAGGGACAGGTGGACATTTACGGATATGTTAAATTGCTACGACAGATGAGGCCCTACATGGTAGAGAACAAGGTACTTTTTGTCCTTTATTTATACGTCTTATCAACCCGAACAAGAAGGAAGCTCTTGAACTCTTGCATCGGTTTCTTTTGTAGCAACAATATCGGTTCTTGTACGAAGCCGTCTTGGAAAAGTACTTGACGGGAGAGACTGTCATTCCGGTTCTCGAACTAGCTGCTCGAATGAAGGTTCTATCGGGAAAGACAGCCGACAAGAAGAGCAATCATTTCCATGAAGAGTTCAAGGTACTGTTCCGGCAATTGCGCTTGTGATCAGGGTTGATCGTCGTTCACACGTCGTTTCTGCTGTTTTAGCTCATTGAAAAGCTGACCAAACAATTGACCACAGGTACGTATAACTATGATAGAAGTGGAATCTCTTTTATATTCTCATGAGATTACATTTGTTGCCTTTCCTTTCTAGGGGTATGTGCAGGAGGACATCGAACAGACAATCGCTATAAGAACAGAGACGTCATCATGGTACCCCGTAAGTTCCTCAGGCAGATGGCATGAACGTTCAATTGAATCTAATATAATTTTAATTGCAGCGGATTACGCGAGGCCTTACCTAACTTCCTGCCAGACACAAGAGCAGTCCGACTATGTCAATGCTGTTTTCGTAGATGTATGCGAAACACAATCCGCATTATTTCACGGCTCTTTTTTTCAAGGTCGTCTTTTGCAGGGTTTCCAACGGAAAAACGACTTTATCGTGGCCGAATGGCCGCAGAAGAACACTGTCTTTGACATCTGGTCATTAATCTACGATCATGACTGTAGTACAGTCATTTTGCTGACTGACCCGGCCCCGTCACTAGACAAACCGGTCAGTAATGCGTCACCGAACATTTCCAATTAACCAGCAAAAAAGGTGCTTTGTCATAGAATAATTTTTGAAATTCTAGTCTTTCTTTCACGAGAAAGGCAAGCAGAAGACGTATGGAATCTTTACACCTGAACTCATCTCCTGGCAAAAGTATCCTAACATCCGGACTGTCATGTACAAAATTCGCAAGAAGGTAAGACACGTTTCCTTCTTTCCTTTTATGAATCTTGGGCGCCTTCTCCGTTTCCTCCCGGCTCTTCGCTTCCTACCTTCCTTCCTTCCTCTCGTCCGTTCCCGTGTGCATGTGTGACACACTAATTCTTCCTTTCTCTTCCCTTCTCTTCCCTTCGCTTCCCGTTACTCTCGGTAATCTGTCCCGTGCTTTTCCCTCCCCCCCCCCATGCGCCAATGACTGCCACAGACTCCGCTTGAAGACGCAAAGTTTCAAAGTATGCTTCGCAAAAAAGACGGAACGGTAGGCGAGCCCTTGTGTGATGCACCCCTTGGTCTACTCACTGGCACTCACTTATAAGCACAAGTTGTAGCTAATGGAGCAATCCTTTGTGTTGTAGACCGTCTCCTTGCAAGAAATGATGATGGGTAAGCAAGCGGTCAATTTATTGAATGGTTCATCGGAAGGAACATGGACAATTTGAATTACAGGTACCATCAACGAGCTCAAAAACACGCAATTTTTCATTTTGGAATGCTGGCCGGAGAGCAACAAGGTACCAACCAGTACCGCCGCTGTGATTGAGCTTTTCAACATGTAAGTCACATCGAGTTAAGACCTTATTCCTTGTGCCTTCCGAATTGATTTTTGTGAATTATTGGCAGGGTCGACAGGTGGCGCGTCAAAAGCGGCCTCAAGCCCATACTCATCATTTCCCCGTAAGAATGGGCTGAAATGGTGCTACACGTATGTCTTTGCTACCAATGTGCTTTTTACCGGAACTTAGAGACGGATATAGCCGTGCGGGAGTGTTTTGTGCAGCCAAGATAGCCTGCGAGCAGATCACTATGCATCAGGAGGCGGATGTAAGTTTTCTTTATCTTCTCGTTTAAAAAAAACATGAAATAAAGGTAAAGATAATTGATAAAAGTGAAGAGTAGGATCAGGAAAGATGCAAATTTAACCGCTAGAACATTGAAAAACGCCGATTAGTATTGCCGTCACAGATAGCCTCATGATAGAACTGCATCACCCCACATTTTGAACAATACGTTGGTTTATTCTTATCACCGTGGATGTGTGCCTCAAGGTGATCCATATGGCAGCATCCATTTCTTGGCTCAAAGTTCAGGGGCTTGGCAGTTCAGCACGAGGGCATGCTTCTTCTCGTGGGTATTGGCCGAACCCGAGCTGATGAACAGCGCACCGCATCCCAGATAGGAGGGGAAGGCTGACTCACCTCTGAACTGATGGGGAAAGCGATGAAGAAACCCCTCGTAGTCGTCAGCCATTATACCACCACACCCTTTGACCGGGGAGTGAATAGTGCCACCTAGAAATACGAAAACGAATATTGCATGCAAATTACATGCATTGGTGCGGTTTTAGCCATGGAAGTGACTTTTACTCTAACTGCATCTTCCGCGAACTTGGGTCAGCGCCGGCTGGGAAGACAATCTACTACGGTCAGGAACGGTGAGGGTCAGGTCATGGTCCGCCGTGCCTATCGTGTGATGGTGGCTGTTTTGTAAAATTGCCTACGGCGGACGAGGCAAATATCCGGCTTGCTTTTCCTTTACCCTAAAGGGAAGGAGAAAATTAATACGGGGAACAAGCCTCAATAACCGTAGCCAACACCAGTCAACAGTGTATTGAAAACTTGTTTGTTGGCTAACCATCAGACTTTGATTTCTGATTATTTGATAATCACTAGATTGTATACATTGTACAGTATATATTGAGATAAAGTCCACTCCGAATTGAAACTTCATCAGGAACATTTTCTCTCCTTTTTAGGTCTTTTTGGCAGTCAAGACAGTCAAGATCAATCGGTAAGAGTTGGCTTTCATCATGCAGTTTTGAAATGAAAACACACCTTCCGACTGTTTTAAAGTATATCAGGATCAGCCCTATTCTTGAAGAGCAGTAAAATGTTTGGCCGAAACGATAAATACTAAGTACCAGTAAAAAGAAAAAATTTATAATCAGTCAAATGCGAAAAGATCACAAAAAGCAAAGGATACTGACAATGAAACGGAATGGTAGCCGACTCGCCAATCTCTCTGAAATTTTTTTTGAGAATAGTGGACTAAATTAATAGATTTTAGCAAAACATTTCATCTGCAAACGAGCTCTAGTTTAAGCGGGAGAAGATTCGAAAGTTCCATAATGGCTCCGCGGGTTTCTTATTCAATTCAAAAACTGATTGTTTGATTTATGCTCTAGCAAAACTCAATTTAATTTTAACCACTGTAAAACGTGGTTTTTTGAAAACGTTGGATTCCAAGATTTTTAACACTTTTCCACCCGCGGAGCCATTGTGGAACTTTCGAATCTTCTCCCGCTCAAACTAGAGCTCGTTTGCAGATGAAATGTTTTGCTAAAATCTATTAATTTAGTCCACTATTCGCAAAAAAAATTCAGAGAGATCGGCGTGTCGGCTACCGTTCCGTTCTCTTGTGAGATGAAGCTCCAGATGACAAACGTTTCTGGTTAGATTGAGGCAATCCGTTCGAGATTTTGTCTCATTTTGCGTTTGATTGGTTCCAAAACTAGATGATAGGTTATGATCACTATAGATCTCGCTTACACATCATTTTAGTAATAAGTGTACATTCACCTCAGATTCTAATTTAGTTCTTATTGCCGTACATATTCCTAAGTAACTAATAGTTGCATAACCCACACCTGTTTTGATTACAGGCCACAACTGGTCAATAGTCCGGTCAGTAAACAAAGCTTGGCTGCATTTGAATGTATGTGAGTTAATTAAATAGTAACTAAAGCGTAATTGTGAAATCTTTTTCATACAGATGGAATACAAGTACTGCTATGACTTGGTGAGTTTAAGGCATATTTGTCCTGCCAAGTTTTTTCTCAAGGAGCTTTTTATTATTTGTCTTGCCAGGTACGAACCTACGTTTACACGGTAGCCACAACGGTGACCAAGACAGATCCTGAGGCAACAGATCACTAAGAAATACATTCCAATTATTAGACGTTTCTTTAATGTATTACTGTTTTTTTACCCTGTTTACTTTAAGTTATTTTTCCTTTTTCTTTCCCTTCTCTCCTCAAATCCTGTGACC
>LRSR01008346.1:0-11319 GCA_001579985.1 Hypsibius dujardini
AGTGCGCGCATAAATTGGCGATGGTCAATAAAACCCGGCCAACCACAAAAATAGCAACCGCGGCAAAGTTAAATGAATTTATACGCCTACTGATAAATGATAAGAGCACACTACACACATACCGTACGAAGACGCCGCGATTGGGCTCGCACTGAAAATACCGGACTCCCGCCACGGATCCGTCATTTTTACCGGTGCCCAGGTCGTCCAGCACCACACCGGCCCATTCACCGGCGGCGAATTTCGTCTCCCCGATAAACTGGATCTTGCCGGCCTTGATGCCGCTCACCCAGACCCTGTCACCGACGATGAAATTTTCCGTGTCCTCCGTGAAGTGAATAGATCCTGGTGGGAAAACAAACGACAGTCTAATCTTCAGTAGACGAACAAAAACCTACCACAATTGCTGAAGATACATTTAGTAAAAGGATATTTTTGAGAGGTTCAAGTATTAAATAAAAAAAAGGTTTGATTTAACTGACAAACATATTGATCGATAGTTAAATAGCGTTGTATAAATGACGTGTTTCAATTTATATAAAATATTAATTAAATTTAAATCCACTGGTCAGGTTTAATTGAATAAAAAATCTATGTTATGTAAAATAAAATATCCTAATATTTAAAGTAAATTTAGTGATTGTCAAATAAAGCTCTGCTTTTAAACATATGCCCATGTCTTGATAGATTGATTGATCGGACGGCGAATTGGTATCGACTTGATTGATTGTTGATTGATTGTTGATTGAATGGTTTTCGGTTATCGGGTAATTTTGATTTAGATCTTTGTAGCGGACACCAGCAGCTGAAGCCTTCATTCTTACCGGAATGTGGTGCCTTAGTAAGAGCTCCTGTCGGAGGGGTTGCTCTTGGTGGCTGTGGATGAATGGGAGAAGCATCAACTGTAACAAATAAAATACACACATCGTACATGTACTACTGTGAACAGAATATCTGGATCGTTGATTGGTTGATTAGCGAAAAACGACGGCAACTTGCTGATTCGCTTAACAGTTCTTTGCTTGCTTGACTGATCGGCTTGGCGTGATTGCGATACGCGATTTCGATTACGTAATTTGAATAGCAAATAAATTTGAATTCACACAAACACTTCCACCAAAATTAAGTTCTGGGGGAATTTTTTCAATCTTTTGCAGGGGCACTCCAGAGTTTTAGCAAATACAAACACATTAACAGTCGAAATATCTTGAAACTGGAAATACGTATTTCGGCCATTGATTGATTGATCGATTGACGGATGTATTAGGTGATCATTCAACCGCTCGCTTTATTCATTGATTGACTGAAAATCACAATTTTCACGAACAATTTCTTTTCCAATATTTCATTACGATTCGAGCAGGATTTGTCCAGGTTTTGCTCGCCCAAAAATGCATCCCAATTAGACCTACCTCTTCGCTGCGCAGAGCTTGGCATGCCAGCAGGTCGCGGCCCACCAACGGAAGCGGCCGAGGATGGTTTAGGAAGGTTGCTCATCTTTTTCTGCTCGCTGACGATTTTAAATCGACTTAATTAATTCCACAGTTGAGAGATATTTATCGCATTAAATGCTCATCACGTATGTCTAGAAGCCGGATTTCCGATATCAATTCCTCGATCAAAAAGGTGGTAAAAATATTAAAACAAAAAATCCAACGAACACACTCCTCGAGAGAAGGGCGTCCTTGGTATTGAGCTTCAATTTGGATCCATCTGCTGTTCAGTTCAAGTGAACGAACAATCAATCCATCCATAGATCCAGAGCTTTGGAATTGGAATTCAACGCGGAACTGAGATTGTTCCAGTTGGAAGTGGATTAATGGTACAGTATCTTGGCGGAAAATTGATCCTAGATGTTTTCTGTCGGCCGGTATTTAACTGCCTCCCTGCCTATCGATCCAGACATCTGTCTACTGCCTCTCGCAATTGTTCTTACTTTCTGAGTCATAATGGCGTGTTTGGTCTTGCATGTTGCTATTCCCAAATGATTTCCACCTACCTGCAAACATGTGTGTCCGCTTATATGTCTGTCTGTTACTTGTCTATTTGTTTGCTCGTTGAAATGTCTGTTTATTGCATGCCTGCTTTGTTTGTCTGACGGTCTGTTCGTATACATGTCTGCTGCTTGTTTACTTGTTTGCTCCCTAAAATGTCTGTTTCTTACTTTACTGCCTGCCTGCCTGTGCGTTTATTCGCTTAATTACACGATTCTCTGTTGCTAACCTGTCCGTTTGCTCCCTGACATGTCTGTCTGTTGCTTCTTGTCTGTCACTCTTCTATCCGTTTACAAACACGCCTGTCTGTCGCTTGTCTGCCTGCTTGTCTGTCCGTTTGTTTGCTTATGTGTCTGCCTACCCATTTTTTCGCTTATATACCTTGCCTCTCTGTTGCTTGTCTGTCTGTATTGTATGTCTGTCCTTTTGTTCTTTTTAATGTCTGTCTGTTTGTTTGACGGGCTGCTTCTGTCTATTTCTTTGTCCGTTTGCGCTTTATCTGTTTGTCTTACGGTGTGCCTGCCTATTTACAGATTCTATTAACATGTACATGTGGACTTGTGTGGCAAAGTGTAAGGCAAAGTGTTAAAATTGTTTTTTTTATAAACGAGAAAAAATTGAAATCGACCAACATAAAACTGACTGACAAACTAATGTCTTCTCGTGCAAAAAAAGCAGAGATCAAAACTCAGAAAAGATGGCTTCATATTTGGGGAAGTGAGAAAGCACAGAAGAGATCCACTCCACGAGTGCACGGACCGTTGAATTACCGAAAAAAAATAACTCTCAAACGACTAAAATCATTTAAAATTTTGGGAAAAAATCTAGAACCGAAGAGCATTTTTACAATTCAAACGTGAAAAGTCCTGCGGTAGGAACTGATGATTTTCGTGTACGAGACTTTTGCTGACGCATTTTCGCAGCTGAAGTTTGACCTTTATGAAGGGGGAGCCAGCGGAGTAGGAACAGACTTGGCCACCGAATTAATAGGCGTCATGGAGAGTTCGGCGTACTTGACGGGGTTCATTTTATTGGCCAGCTCGGTAATCATCGCGTAGGGGTGGAGGCTGACCAACGTGGCGCCGTGCTTCTTGCAGACACACTGCGGGAAAAATGGAGAACATGAAAAATGAACCAGTAATGGATAAACTGTTCTATTGCGGATGTACAGCTGCCATTTGAAAGAGGGACTTGCATTCTGCGATTTCAGTCCTATATAAATCTACTCCGGTGTAGCAATTTTCCTGTTTGCAATATGGAAAGGCATTTGGAAACACAACCGTGACTTTTCTGTTGTTTGTCTGTGTCTGCGTAATCGATGTCTCGATTTAAGTGACCGACAGTCTAATGATCTACTTGTTGGCCTATCCTCCCACATGCCTGCCTGCCTGCCTGTCTGTCTGCCTGTCTGCCTGTCTGCCTGTCTGCCTGTCTGTCTGTCTGTCTGTCTGTCTGCCTGTCTGTCTGTCTGTCTGTCTGTCTGTCTGTCTGTCTGTCTGTCTGCCTGTCTGTCTGTCCCCTCTGTCGCCGCACTTATTGGCGTTTCTTGCCCTGCCAAAGAGCATAGTTGAGTCCTCTCACGTCTGTCGGAGTAAATCACCCTGTTCACTCACTCACCTCGGAGTCCTCGCTGCGGATCCGCCTGCCACGTCACGCCGCCCTTGCCTCTGACCTTCCGGAGAGGCGCCGTGGCACTCGCTTACTCTCGCTTATTCTCTTCACACTTGAGCTTCCACACCGGGCCGCCATAGTGTAACTGGCACTGTGCTTGAAGAGTGATCACAAGCCCTTCTGGCGTCCGTAGAACCGTTCCTCGACCACCATAACGTCAACAGGGACGGAGTGACGCAGTGGGGCCGAGGACGGGTCGTCGAGGGAGGGATTGAGGAATGATCGGGCAGTCGGTCGGAATTCCGGCGGAGGAATGACCTGCATCAGATTCAAAGCATTACTGTTATACGTGTAGTCAGACATTCATTTCAGACAAGGTCCTTCAGACATAAACCTGGAACGGCGACAAAAACTTAAGATACGGCACTATATGGCTTGTAGAGGCAACTGACTGTTCTACGATGCAGGCATACAGACAATGTTAAAAGGAAGGAGAACAGACAGAGTGACAGACAAACAGATAGCTGAGAGGTGGTTAAGTCACAGACAAGCATGCAAAGAGAACATTATCGATAGAATTCAGGACAGGCAGAAAAGGTACTTATGTAATTATGAAAAACCAATAAACCGACAGATAGATTTGAAAGACTGGAGGCCTTCACGCAGTCAAGCAGATACAAGATAAGACAAAGGAGCAGGCATACAGGTTGGCAGATTGACAGACATGCACACACGGGGACAGGCAAGAAGACAGACAAGACCTCATTTAGACAAGCAGACATACAAGGGCCGGACAGGAGTCATCGACGCAAGCAAAAAGACAAGAAGTCTTTCACACAGACCATTAGGCAGACATATGTGGGAACGCGACCACACCTTGTATCGATTCGAAACAGGAAATCAAGCAGGGGCAAAGCAGATTTATCAGCTGACAGCAACAG
This sequence comes from Hypsibius dujardini, assembly GCA_001579985.1. Taxonomy (NCBI): domain Eukaryota; kingdom Metazoa; phylum Tardigrada; class Eutardigrada; order Parachela; family Hypsibiidae; genus Hypsibius; species Hypsibius dujardini. The sequence goes on from LRSR01008346.1 coordinate 4,547, forward strand.
TTGACTGCTGGCCTTCATTTCAGACCGAGAGCTGTTTCGGGGTGTACAATAAACTACAAGATTGAGTACACTGCTGGCTCCGGGGTATGGGCCGAAGGGGCGGAGCAGGGATGGTCAGGTGGTTGAGTACACTGGAGGGTCCGGGGTATAGGCAAAGGGGCGGGGCAGGTGGGGGTCAGGTGGTTGAGTACACTGCTGGCTCCGGGGTATGGGCCGAAGGGGCGGAGCAGGGGTGGTCAGGTGGCTGAGTACACTGGAGGGTCTGGGGTATGGACGAAAGGGGCGGAGCAGGTGGGGGTCTGCTGGTTGATTGTTCGATTGTTTGAAAACCATCCCCTGTCCCGCCCCTTTTGCTCATTCTCCGGACCCTCCAGTGCACTCAATCTTGTCGTTGACTGTAGTTGTGGGATGTGACGCCTATTGCGCAGATATTTTTAATTAAAACATATTTAAAAAGTTCAGTTTAATTGCTGCGCTTACATAAACTTACAGAATACGAATGTACGCGTATTTTATTTAATTGTATTCTATTAAAATTTTAAACATTTACTTCTTAAAATTGTGCTTTTTATTTTACATTTTATTTTAATTGTTGTCTTTGCTGATTTTGCTTTTCTGTATGAAATACCTTTTTTTATTTCAATGTCCCTCTGAGTGATCATAACAAAACTTCATAATATTGGAAAGCCCATCAAATGTTCCTCAATCTTCAAGTATAAAATTCTGACGTTTGGACATCCATCAAATAAATGCTATGACCAAAACTGAAGGGGGGAGAAAAAAGGGGCGTTTTGTTTTTTCGCTTAAAACTCAGGCAGAGTCAAATGTTCCTCAATCTTCAAGTATAAAATTCCGACGTTTGGACATCCATCAAATAAATCCCATGACCAAAACTGAAGGGGGAGAAAAAAGGGGCGTTTGTTTTTTCGCTTAAAACTCAGGCAGGGTCCAATATTTAGGGTTTCAATTTTTTGTGAGAAGGGTTCTAAAAAAAGTCAATCTAGTTTGATGGATGTCATAGCCCAACACCATAGCAGCAAACTGTTACCCAAATAGCCGCAAGCATGCAACGCACAGGGGGAGCTATGCAGCGCGAAAGCAAAGAGCACTTTTCAAAAAGCAATTTTAATGACAAAATCTTGCCGAATTTCTGTTAGGCTATGGGGCATTGTATCTCTCGTAAAGACATCCGTTTCATGAAAAAAAATGTTTGTTGCGTTATTGTGGCGGGCTATCTAAAATAAGTTTTGGTTTTCCGGAACGAATTATTTTTTTGGTCGCACACGAGGGTGTGACCTGGGCCATTTGAGTTTTTGTCTGCCATTGGTTTTTGTCTGCCATTTTCCGGGGTCTAGATGTAAATTTCAGTTTTTGATCTGTAGTGAATCCTCATATGGACAAGTGTTTTAACAAAAAAAAATTGAGGCAGTGGGATGAGTAGTGACCGAGAAATGACGGTTCTAAGTTTTGTCTCTAAAGCATTCCCGAACCCGGTAGGTAAGTGTCGTTCGCAATCTCAATGTATTAGGACCGGTAAACGGAATGCACTATTGATCTGTACCATCCCATGTGTTCTTTGGTTTATCCCCTGTAAATTCATTGCTAAAGGTGTAAGACGGATAGCCCCACCGAAATCGATTCATATATTCATATTGAGGGGCTGTGAACGGATACTAAGCGAGTGAATATCGCAATGTGTGTGTGTGGTCGCCCGGTTCACACTTTGAGTGTTGTGTGTGTGTGTTGTGTGTGGTCGCCTGGTTCACACTTTGACCATTGATCACCTGCTTGCATGCTGGTCACTCAACCACCCAAAACCGTGTATTCATTCTGCCACAGTGCTCCCAACCACAACTCGATTCGATCAACCATCCAATCCTCCATCGTGGATTTATTCTAGAGGTCTACTGTACTGTCCGATCACCATCACACAATCTCCTTATTTTATGGTGCAGTGTGGATCTTTGAAAGCGGTTAATAAGCGCCTTCTACCTGCTTCTTTTTAAGCCATCAAATGATCGAATAAGACACAGAATTCTCGGACTGATTCAGCAATGGCATCTGATGCGCGATGGGCGCAGACGGTGCCGTTGGATTTCGACAAAATCCAGGCGCTGCAAGGGACGAGCCCGTCCATTCATCAGGCGGACTTGGAATTCCTCTCTAGTGTGCGCAAGTTTTCTCCCTCCCCCTTCTCTCAACCTTTTCCCTTCTTCATGTCAGCTATTTTCTTTTCCCTTTCAAAACAGGTCGACTTAGACGCCATCGCTGGTGACTTTGATTACGACCGATTTGTCGCTGTGTTAAAGGCATTTCAGAACGGACTTCGAGTGAGTATAGCAGCTGTTCACGCCCTTTTTTAATTGATTGATTCATTGATGGTTTCAAATCCGCGTTCTGTTTTCAGTTAAAGTTTACTAGTCAAACGTCTCATTGATTGATGTATTGATTGGTTTAGTTTCGATCTGAACAGTTCGCTGCCTTTGCCATTGTTATTAACTTGATTTTCATTCATTCAACTTTAGAAATCGGTTGTCGATCGAGAGGCTGCTCTTTACGCCAAGGGGCGATCGGATCAGCTGCTTGCGGAATCGCGAAGGGTAAGTCATACTGGCTGTCCAGTGGTTCTTCGTGTAATTGATTGGTTGATTGACTGATTGTAGGCTGAGGTTGCAACTGCCCCGCAGGCGTTGCTGACTCCGGCCGGTACCGTCCAACCGGATGCCATTAGGGCACGCGATCAGCATATCCTGTATCTGCAGTATGAGGTTAGCCAGCGGGACATCCAGATGCTGCAGCTCGCGGAACAGGTCCAGCAGGTACAACGGAATGGAATTTATCAGCAGTGTTAACTGAATGGTTGATTGCTTGATGGATTGACCGAAAAGCGCGTGTGTCGATTGATTGATGTATGGCTTGGTTTGTTGACCGAGATGATTATCTGAATTTAATTAAGGACAATTCTGATCACATCAGATGCGTTACGGATGTTTGTGTGGTGCTTTCGTATGTATTTATAATTTATCTTCATTTTATTTTATATTTTCAATTTAAATACATTTGCAGGGGAATTTAAATATATTTTATGTAATTTAATTAAGTTTGCTTGGAACTTGATTTCAGCTAGATGCTTTATTTCAAACGTGAAATTTTAACGGGCATGATTGATATTCTAATTTAGCGATATTTTTTGTTATTTTTTTTTATTGAGATTCAACACATGTTTTATTTCGCTTCCAGAGTCGTAGTCAAATCGAAGGACTGGAGGATCAGAAACGTTTGTTGGAGGAAGAAGTCCAGCACGTCCGCGGTCAAATTTCTCGCGCCCGCGACGAAAGCGATCAGCTCCGTGCGTCTATCGATAATCAACTCAAAAAAGCCGACGTCCGTGAGAAGCTGCAAAACCGCAACGAGGAGCTCATCAACGCCCTTGAAGAGTCCTCAGTAAAACACGAAACTCCCACCACTTTCTGTCCAACTCGTTCCCGCCTGGTTTTTCATCCTGTCTGTGACCTAATTCGGGTATGCGTTACGCTTGTAGAATTTACGGTTGGAATCCCAGCGACTGAAGAAACTGTGCGCCCAATTAGAGGAGCAGCTGGGGGAGGCCACCGTGCAGATCGATAGCGCCACCGCGGAGCACCTCCACCTGAAAGTATGTGTGCGGATGCTTGCCGATGAGGTGTTTGCGGTCGATAATCCGCTTATCGGTTTAGATTCGAGACAGCTGGTTCGAGCAGTGGTTGTACGGTTCCAACAAAATTGTTGCTTTTTAGAGGTCCATTGAGGCTGCGGAAGTTGCCTGTGAAGAGTTGCGAGATGAGAATGCAGAGCTACAGGACAAGGTACTAAAAATATTAGATGAACGACAGCCAAACATACATACAGTTAAACTCAAAAGCACGTAGATTAGCTGATAAGATTTTACACAGACAGATGACGGACTGACAGGGACAGACAGACAGACAGACAGACAGACAGACAGACAGACAGACAGACCAACAGACGGACCAACAGACAAACAAACAAACAGAGGGACAGACAAACAGCCTGACAGGCAGACAGGCAGACAGACAGACAGACAGACAGACAGACCAACAGACCAACAGACGGACCAACAGACAAACAAACAAACAGCCAGACAGACAAACAGCCAGACAGACAGACAGACAGACTGCGATACAGAAATCCTCAGCTAGGAATTTGGGCAGGCAAAGATACAAACAGTCCAGCTAAAAAACCAAGTCAGGCAAGTGTAAAATATAGCGACATCGAACAGTGCACCACGCTAGTTGTGATCCACATTAGGTCGGTAGTCTCGACTCGACCAACTCTTCACCGGAAGAATTAAAATTTACATGTTTTTCTAGCTCAATAAAACTAGACCGGAAGCATCGATCCAGTCACCGGAACCCAGCCAAGCGGCTTCAAATGCCGACGATCAATTGGATCAGTTAATCACGATTGTGAATAGGAGGGTGGATGAGTGGAAGGTGAGTGTGACATAACCCCTGCGCAAGCAGGAATCGAAACGGAAATTGGGTTGGACGACATTGATCACGAAGCCTGCGATGTGTTCCAGTTACTCATGCGCAACCAGGTGGACGAAATTCCGTCCGCCAAAAGTGATGGTTCTTACGGAAAGACCGATGAAACTGAACGACTGCTTGCCATGCGCAGTCACGAAGTTTCGTTGTTGAGGAGCAGCCTTGCCAGCGCCGTCCATGAAATTGAGGAAGGCGCCAAGACTATCACACGCTTGAAGTAATTGCATTATATCTACATTTCGTGTCTTTTCATCTGTCTCTCCTTCCGTCCATTTGTCTGATTGTCGGTCTATCTGTCTGCTGGTTTGTCTGCCTGTGTACCTTGCTGCCTCGTTCTCCATCTACCTGTGCTTTTGCCTGTCTAACTGACGGTCTTTCTCTCTGTTTGTCTGTCTGTCTATCTATCTATCAGCCAGTTTGTGTGTCTTTCCGTCGCTCTTGCTGCCTGGCTTCTTCAGCTTATGCCTGTAAATCTGTTTTTTCATTTGTCTGTCTGTATGGATGCATGTATGGATGTTTATGCATTTATGTCTGTTTTATTCCATCATATATTTTTAGGCAACAAGGAAGACGAGCAAGCACGGACAGCGGAATTGACCTCAGGACCCAGCTGTCTCATCGGAACTCTGAGCTTTCCAACATGCTTCAGCGTACTCTTGCCCTGGAAGATGATCTCGATCTTGCTCAGAGGGAAGCCCGAGAGTTCCAGTCACAGCTTCAGCGTTATGAGGAGGTGTGTCCCTTGTCTTTTCCTTTGGGCTGTAAACGTATCCAAAACCCAGTTGGTATTCCATACTCTTTAGGGTATCTATGGGCTAGCCGAAGCAAGAACCGACCTTAGGGAGTCGCGGAAACAACTCCTGCAACGCGACAAGTAAAATCACGAATCTCTTTGAATTCGTTTGGTTGTAAAGAGTGGCTAAAGCACACTTCATTCTTCTGCCTGGATAGATACATCAAAGAACTAGTTCGCCGCCTCAACGTGCTGACGTCGGATTACGACGCGGTGATGATGGAGGTGAATGACACCCGGCGCCGCGCTAACCTCCCACCGCGGCCAGCTAGCTCCAACAGAAATCTGTCTGATCTTGCCCCGCTGCTAGAAGGACGACTGCTCGTTGAGGTGCTCGAAGAGCAAGTATGCACTGAAAATTTGTCTGTTTTATATCTCTCTGTTTGCATGCCTGCTTGTCAGTCTGTCTGTCACTTTGAATTCTGGTTCGGTGGATGTCTAGTTGTCTACTGTCGGTCTGTCTGTTTGTCTGTCTGCCTGTCTGCCTGTCTGTCTGCCTGTCTGCTTTCCTGCCTTCCTGCCTGCCTGCCTGCCTGCCTGCCTGTTTGTCTGGCGGGCTGGCTGTGCGTCTATGTCTGTCTGTCTATCTGTTTGTCTGTCTGTCTGGTTGTCTGTTTGTCTGTTTACATTTTTTTCAAACTCATTTTCTAGATTGACCAGTTAGAGGATGAGCGAATATCGCTTCAAAAGACCATTCATTCCCTCCTCGGGAATACGCCTTCTCGTGGCGATAACTCCGCACGTTTACGTGGTTCAAAGGCAAGGTTTCTATTGTAATTTCACCTCTTGAGGCTGATCGATCACGCAGAGGACTGCGTTGACACACTTACATCGAAGTGCTCACACGAAAATCACCCAAATTAAACTCCGCCCGTTCCTGAAAATTTGTTTGTGGTCGACGTTTTGGGGTTTATATTTATTTCGTCTATAGGCGATACAGCTGACCAGTAAGAACGTGGACGACCTCTTGGACGACCTGAGCGTCCTGCGCCGCGACTTTGACGAGCTGGTGGAGGAGAATCACCAGTTGGAGAGCAGTATGCAGGAAATTCTTGACGCAATCCGAGAGAGCCGACTCAACGGACGACCTGGTCAGAGTGTAGAGCTACGCTCTCCTTCGTTGGAGTTACTTCTTAAGGTATTCCTAGTTTGTTTTTATTCGCAAGCTGTAAAACTGATTGTTGTTCAAAAAACACAAATTTGTTTAGCTGATGGAGCGACGGCATCTGGCATCCAGTGACAGTGCTTACACTGAAACGCGTCTGGACAGTGCGGTTTATTCCGAGCAGGACTCTCAAGGCAGTGCTCAAAGCGCACAGCTCAAGGAAAAGGTCGGTTATGTTTTCCAAAGTCTTGGCCAGCTCGGTTTTGTTTACGCTTATAAAGTTGGCTGATGGGAAAATGAAAACGGTTTAACTGGCCGACAAGCAGGC
>LRSR01008349.1:0-11713 GCA_001579985.1 Hypsibius dujardini
TGTATACAAAGTAAGAAATTCATTATTCCCACGAAGAAGTTGTGTGATTCTCTCACTTGGGAAGATTTTCGGATGCGGATTTCAAAACGACTTCATATTATTTTTTGCCTTAAAGACCCATTTATGTAAAAAATATGAAAAATTATTTCGCCGACTGAGCCTGGAAATCTTTTTTCAAATCAATCAATCAAACTTTTGGAGAGGAGACATTCAGTTTGCAGTGTAAACCTCCGATTGATTGCCTGATTGACAATTACTTAACTTACAAACACTTGATTGATTGCTTGATTAGCTACATTTTTGCCGATCATCAGTTCACGACTATTTGATTGCTTGATTAAAAAAGCGTGATACATCTTTACAAACCAGCGTTTTGGTTTTGATTTTTTATTGTTTGCAAGGAATGTCTGGCATTAATCCGTTAAATGTTCTCTAATGGTTTTTGAGTAAATATGCAGCCTTCTATTCACGCAGTTATGATGTTACGAACGAGGAGAAGGAGCTGGCAAAGCAACTGCGAAGTTAGTGAATTTTTGCAAAAATTCAGCTGGCGCCAGTTTTCACTGGGTTCCATTTTAAAACTTTCGTTGTTAGGTTTCATCGACAGCTGTGTTCAGTGTACCGATATTGAATTTACGGTGAATGAAGAGCTGATTTTCTCAAGTGAGGCGGATGAACATGAGATAGGAAAGGTGAATTTTGGCGAGGAAGTGGAGGAAGATTTTGAACGATCCGTGCTTGAATTCGACAGTTCTCAACTTATATCGTCTGGCTCATGGAATTTTTTTCCCACTCCACCGCCGCTCAAAAGGCCTTATGATTCTTGGAGTTCCTGTGCAAGGAGGAAGCAATCCAGTACTGGCGAAGCGGAGTCGGTGAAAGCGGAGCGGTCAAATCGGTGGTGAATAAATACAAGAAATTGAAAAACGATGGTAGCATGATTTATCGGTGGGCCCAGCAAGTTGACAGTGTGGATTCTTGCATTGAAAAGCTCCTCAAAGTATACAAAAAAAATGTGCAGAAGTTTCAGAATGCTAAGAAAAGACGATTCGTAGGTTATTATTTGAAAACAATTTAAGTCTATTAATATCGATAGGTGATTCGATTGATTGGTTTTACGAGTGTTAATAGTGAATGTTTTACCATTGACTAATTGATTGATCGGACGAATTAGTAATCTCACATGTAATTCTGTCAATCAACTGATTTATTGTATTCTCCAAAAAAATAAGTTTTGGTCCGGAGGTAAACGATATTCAAACGATTGAATGGTGAGCAAACATTTAGCATGAATTTGATCTGTAGGTGTGTTATTCACGACGCCGATCATAAGCGATGGGCGCTACAAGCTAACGCTACCGTCAAGTTAGAAAATTTTGTAGCTTCCGGAACCCTTTTGAAAGTTTAGAAAAACTAATCGGATTGTGTGGCGAAAGATTACCAAATTTATGTCCCAGACTCTGCATGAAAAACAATTTGCAGGAAACCGCTCGCGAGTTCACATCCAAGGTGGAAGAGGAGGCTGTGACTTTTCCAAACCCATTGGACATCTGCAGTGCTGACCAATCTGGATTCCAGAAGGAGATGCATACCGGACGAACGCTGGACGAGCAAGGTTTGTCTTTTCTACCCACCTGCTGGTGTCTTGTCTGCCTGTCTGTCTGTATGTACGTCTGCCAATCTTTCTGATTGTTTCTCTGCCATAAAGGTCAGTCAGTCGCTCGCTTGCTAGTTCTTTCGTTCGTCCGTTTCTTTGGTATAAATACGTATATGCTAAATAACTACTTTTTTTACTATAGCTGTTTGTGTGGTTGAGGCGGCCGTGCAGTCCATGTCCGGTTTTACCCTTTCCTACACCTACATGCCCATCATTGGTGCAAATGGGGAAGTGAAGAAGCCAAGTTTTCATCTGCTTGCAGGAACCCATCGGCGACTTTGGACCAATTGTGACGATGCGGATGAAGGAAGTGCTGATAGACGAACTCCGTGTAGATGCCTCGAAATCAGGGAAGATGCTTAAGGATATGTTTCTGAATGAGTTTTACGGCAATTGCCTTTTACCAAACGTCTCCTCTAACTCCATTGTTCTTCTGGACTTCTTTCCTGCTCACAAGGACACTGACTCGATGAGAGCAATCACTCCGCAAGAGTACTGTAGAGTCCCGACCCATCCGTGGTATCTACGTCATCACACAGTAAAAGCGACCGTTTTGATTGATTGCAAAGATGTATGACCCACCGGGTCTGATTTACTAGGGGGGGGGGTCCAAAAAATGCCACGGATGGGTCGGGACTCTACAGTATACGCACCTGAAGATCTGCGTAATCCTCTAGGAACTACAGGTATGATACAGCCCTGTGACGTCTACTACTTTCGACCGTACAAGAATTTTGTTCGAAAAGTGATCGTTACATAAATAAGTCTTTGGGAAAAAATAATTTGGAGTCATTTTGAAATTTGGGTCTGAAAATCTTCCCAAGTCAAAACATTTCTCGCCTCAAATCCCGCGCTCCCAAACTCTTCCCTCTTTACAAATGCCTAACGATAAGATATGCTTATGTTTCACTTTATTAATCTGTATACCTATATATAAAGCAAATTTAACAACACAGCACACCCCAAGCACTGAAAAAAACACGAGCAACAAAACGGCACAGCGCTAACTAGAAACATCAAGTAGAATTACTCTCTCTTGTGTGTCAACGGGTCAGAAAGTATCAACAACCAAATACGCCACAGCTCCTCTATACTGCGATGACTGAACAAGCGGCAGAAAAGTCGTAGCAAGCCCCGAGAACGGGAGAGCGAGGGGAAGGGACACCCAGCCGGAGAGCAAAGAGCGCGTAAGAAAAAAAGCGAGAGAATTTGATAAGTAAAAAGTTTAAAATTTGAGCGGGATCGTCATCAACGTTTGAACGGTGGTTCGGAGCGGACAGGAGGAGGAGGAGGAGAAGGAGGAGTGGGAAAAAAGAAGGTCCAGGGAGCAAAGAGAGACAGTCAATTCCAGCTGGGCCAACGCGTGTGGACGACAGGAGCGAAGACGCCCCTTCCATGCCACAACAACGAGTCCGTGATTTGATGCTCCGACGAAAAAGGGAGGAGTGGGAATAGGAATCCAGACACATGCTGCTTTGCATATAAGGGATTTTTGGTCACCGACGAAAAATAAGAAAGATATCTCTCTCGTCTCCATCTCACGTCCGCGCGAACGTCAATAATAAAGGCACTTTCTTGGCGCGTGTGGGGTATGTGTGTCTAGGGGAGCGAGCACGGGATGCGCGAGAGACGGCATTAGCTGAATCATCATGGTTCCAGACACAAAAATGGCGCGTCGCCGTCACCACAGGAGGGGGCGGAAGAAGATGGGAAATCCGGGAACTGTGAATGTGTAAGTGTGTCAGTGACACAACTCACACAAGCAGCAGAATTCCCAGTTTCCCAATGGCACTTTGAAAATTGCGGCTCCCAGGTTCAGGATCCGGGCTAGCTGTGGTAGCCCAGGGTCTAAGAAAAAAGAAGTGATGAATATACTTGGTTAAGGCGAACGTGTATGCCTTCGAGTCTGCAACTTTTTCATTTATCGTCTCTGTTCATCTCTCTGTCTGCCTATCTGTCTTAGTCTGACTCTGTAGTCTGTCTGCCTGTCTGTCTGTTTGTGTGTCTGCCCATCCCTCTGTCTGTGCCGGCCTATCTGTCTGCCAGTCTACCTCTGTCTGTAGTCTGACTCTGTAGTCTGTCTGTCTGTCTGCCTGTGTGTCTGTCTGTTTGTCTGTCTGTTTGTCTGTCTGTCTGTCTGTCTGTCTGTCTGTCTGTCTGTTTGTCTGTTTGTCTGTTTGTCTGTCTGTTTGTCTGTGTGTCTGTCTGTGCCTGCCTGTATTACCGTATTAAACCCTACCGTCGTTGATGAGATCTGCCGCGGCGGGTCGTGGAAACTGCTGCTGAAGGATACACTCGATTGTGAAATGTGAAACTGACGCAGCGCCTGACAGACATCCATCGTCTTGCTGAGATTTTCCAGGAAAGGGATTAGATCCAGCAGCTCCCGATCGTTGGGATCGTCGAACCACGAGATAACTGGCACCTACACAATGCAGGCACGCCAAAAGCCCATTACAACACGGCGGATCAAGATTGCCTTGTCTGGCAAGACAAAGTTTCGGCAAATGCAGGCTTTGCAGTTGTCAATCTCAAAATTGCCTAGAATTAACTTTCCAACACCCGCGATTAAGAGAATCGATCAGAAAGAACAAGCACATCTATCCCATCAACGTTGTTGACAGCGACACATAGCACTAGCATCACGACCGGCAGATTGATGACAGAGATGGAGACGAGATGACAAACCGACAGCGAAGAGACAAACAGACAGACCGACAAGCACGCAGTCAGTCATGCAGTCAGATAGAGTGACATGGACACAGACAATCAGGCCGCCCATTAGTCAGAAAGACAGACATTAGAACGGAAAGACAGACATTCAGATCGACAGATAGGCAGGGAGACAGATAGACAAACAACCAACCAAACGGACAGCGAAGAGACAAACAGACAAACCGACAGACACGCAGTCAGTCAGGCAGTCAGATAGAGAGACATAGACAAACAGGCAGACAAACAACCAATCAAACGGACAGGCAGGCAGCCAGACATTCACGTTCAGAACGACGGATAAAGACGGACCGAGAAGGCTAACAGACTGACAGACTGACAGACGAAAACAAGCGAATAAACTTACTCAGCTATTTTCAGCTTGCCCGAACTTACCGCATGTTCCGGATGGAAGATGTAGGAGGCAGGGGAGTTGTCAACAATAACAACATTGGGCAGTTCTCGGCCCAGTCGGCTGAGGTCCTGCGGAGAATACAAAAAAGGAATGCGTTAGTCCTTATTAGGTTTCCTTTTCCGCTCGTATTTCCCCGGGGACAAAACGCGTGAAATTTAACCGAAAGGTCGAATCACTATAGCATGATGCGTCATTATCGGGCAACGGCAACACGCACGGATCCCATTGCATGAACCAGGAGAGAGCCACACAAAGATGACAGCCTCGGTCTTACCTTTACGTAATTCCCCCGATAGAAAACGCACGACTCTCGGAATAACCGGGCACGAAAGACTCCCCACCTATCCAGCAAGTCCGCTACGGGGTCTGCGTACTGCAAGGAGCAAAATCAAGGAATTCAATACATGCTCACGCATAGTTGAAGAAACATAAAAACATGTGCAGATGTTCACTGAAAGACGGCTCAAATTAGAGTTTGCCGCGCGTCAAAATGACCTGATCGCTGAGGGGCGCACACCAGACAATAGTCTGAACGCGTCGACAGAGGCATTTGGGAAGACAGTTAGTATACACCAGTATAGGAACAGAAAAAAGTCGGCAGAAAAGGACACGGAAAGAGAGAGAGGGAGATGACAGCGAAAGGACAGACAAAAATATCGAGAACTAGATGGAAAGAAGACGGACAGACAGAGAAACGGATAGTCAGCGACATGATCGACAAGCAGGAAAACAGGAAAATAAACAGACAGATAGACAAATAGACTGACAGACAAACAAACAGACAGACAGACAAACAGACAAACAGACAGACAGACAGACAGCCAGACAGATAGACAAACAGACAGAGAGACAGACAAACAGACAGACAGACAGACAGGCAGGCAGACAGACAGACAGAGTGGCAGACAGACGGGCGAATATTGAGACGAAATCTGACTCAATAGAAAAGCAGCTAAGAGAGACAGACAGTAACTGGGCGAGCCAAAATCGAGGGTCGCGGTATGTCATTATACCGGATTTGGCTACTTCTACATTCCTCGATTTGAGCATCAGCTGTTTCGAGGACGTGATCCATTACCTTTGCCAGAGAGGCAGTGAAAAGGACACACTCAAAGAGTTGGCCGACTTTCTGGAGGAACTCGTCGACGTGCGGTCGCTTCAACACGTAGACTTGGTGTATAATGCCGTCAATCTCCACCGGTACAATGAAGTCCGCATTGGGAATAGGCTACAAGGACAAGGATAGTAAAGCCGCCCACTCCACACACATTCTCCCCCTTCACAGGACGAGAGAAAGACACACACAACGGAGAAACCGGGCCGAGACCCAGAAAGAGGGTGGTGAAAAATGGGGGTAAAAACCTTAAACGAGCTGTGCACCAGCGTCTCGTCCAGATCGATCACGATACATTTCCGGTTGGCGTCAGACGATCTCACGGGTGGGAGAAGGCTCGCAATCTAGAGGAGAGAGGGAGGGAAAGAAAAAAGAATCGGTTAATCTTTAACAACGTGTCCCTCGGTCCCGTTCGGACCATTACCACATGATTAAGTCCCCGAACAACTCGGCCGAGCAACGCGAACTTTTGGCCCGCATCCGCAAGAGTTTCTGCATAAGCGCGATTGCCTTTGTCTGTCAGTATGCCACAACATTTGACTGACTGTATATCTGTCTCCCTGTGTCTGTATGTCTGTCTGTCTGTCTGTCTGTCTGTCTGTCTGTCTGTCTGTCTGCATGTTTGCTGGGTGCCGGCCTGCTGGTGTATGCCTCTCTTTACCTGTCTGTTCATCTCTCTAGACACTAATCTCTGCTTTCCAGGTTTACCTTGGTGCTCAGAACGGCACTTGAGGGCTCGGGTTTGTATATATGGTTCGGAGGCCCCTTCGTCGACCGTATGCAACACAGTATTGACTGTAGTATCCGGCGGTTGGCTGTTGCGGTTTTGGACTTGATATTGTGCGACGGCATCAGGGTCACACCTGGAAAGAGACAGAAAAGAACAGCCATCAGCAATCGCCACACACACTAAATTGTACATGGAAATTCCATTGCTACTACAGGAATGCAAGCAGCTGACTGCCTATCATGCTTCAAATACCATTCCAAGCACACACGGAACAAAAACGCCTACCCACGAGAAACAGAAAGAAACTGCATCTCGTTCTCATTTAAGAAACTACAGTTCAGTTATGATTCATTAAAAAAATATAGATAAATAGATAAGTGCCCACGACATTGTCACGTGTTGTAGAGGAAATGGATCGAAATATCTGTAGGCGTTTGTCTGTCTGTGTCCCCATTTGTATGTCTACCTGCAATTCTGTCTGTCTGTCTATCTGCTAGCCTACCTGCCTGCCTGCCTGTCTGCCTGTCTGCCTGTCTGTCTGTCTGTCTGTCTGTCTGTCTGTCTGTCTATCTGTCTGTTTGCCTGCCTATGTGCGTCTGCTCCAGACAGATTCAATTCGATTAACCAAATATTTTCCTTTCCTAATCTTTTTTTTCCGTATCCCTGCATTCCCACCGAAACATCCAAGCCTCAATTAAAAATCACTGCGGCATTATCTCCTTTTCCCCATCCCGTCCAGACACCCTCCAGGCACAAATCCAATGGTGAGATTGTGATACATCCAGGGACCCCAAATCTTGATAACCGTACCGATACCAACGACGGAAAGAAACACTTCGTCTTCATCATCGCACGCGCACAGGCAGACACCGAGTGAGAGACTGACTCTGCAAGACCGGCGGGAAAATGAAGGCAAAAAAAACACATAAGACGACAAGAACCCGTGACCAGACCGGAACTGCTTCTGACAAAGTCAGCAGACAGCGAGAGAGAGGGTCGCCCCAGGAGCTACAATTACACCACACAACCACCACGAGAAGAAACCGCAGCGACCGGCCGCCAACACGACCACGTCGTCCAAAAGTGCAAAATACTTTCCGCTACTGCTGTTGCTGTCAGTCCGTCGGCAAACACGGTGGAAGAGCACTCGAGCAAAATCAAGAGGCCCTGGCGATTAGTCATTAGTTGGTGTGGTATAAGTTGCTGGTCCCCGGCACGAGATTCGTTCAACAATCCTCGTTGTCGACGACTCGACACTACCAAGGCAGGCGCCAAAATGGCGTCTTACGTAAGGGTTCTCCACTGGCAACGGCGTTGTCGTCATCCTCCAGGCAAGCAAGTGGTATTTCATATTATGCATGCCATCGCCATGAACAATTAAGTTACGGATATACAGACAAACAAGAAGACAGACACAGAACAGGAACACAGGACGCGAAGATAGATAGACAGACAATCAGACAGACAGACAGACAGACAGACAGACAAACAAACAGACAGACAGACCGAGAGATAAAAAGACAGACAACAGAACAGAATAGTCAGACAGACAGGCAAGCAGACAGACTGGATTCTCAGGTAAAACTAAAGGGCATAATCCCAGGATGCCTTTTTCGCAACATCAGCAGATATATACTGCATAGAATGAAGGGCGTCTATAATAAGGCATCGTTCAGTTATTATGACTGCTGATATCGATTCGCGAGACACGGCGACGGCAGCGTTAGGAGCGCGCTATCAGTGGCTTAGCTTATTATTAACAACCTCATCAGGGTTGCGGAGAAAGCCGGGCGATTTCCGTGTAGCTGGCGCGACGCCGAGATTTCGATTTCTGGAGTTCGTCCACGGCTTTCGTGAACCCCGTTGGTGTGTATTGCATGTGTATGTATTTATGTCCACCACGGAGGGGACGCCGACGCGACCCACCGCGACGTCAATGTTGTCTGTTCAAAATGAGGGATTAGATACGAAATCGGTGAAACCGATTAGCGGAGATGATTACAGACGTCACTTCCGATCGATCGAAGAACACTGTGAGCCAAACAGGCACATTAGCGAACAGACAGACAGACAGACAGACAAACAGACAGATCCGTCTGTGTGTCTGTGTGTCGAGAGACAGAAAAGCAGGCAGACCGGCAAAGAAATAGACAGACGGACAGACACCCAGACAGACAGACAGGCAGGCAAACAGGCAGGCAAACAGATAAGCAGACAGACAGACAGACAGACAAGGAAACAGATAAGCAGACAGACAGACAGACAGACAAGGCAATCAGACAGTTAGACAGAATGACTGACAGACATACAAACGGACAAACAAGGCAGGCATGCAAGCAGGGAGGCAGGCAGGGAGGCAGGCAGAGAAGCAGGCAGACAAATGACAGCGATATGGAGCATCACATTGGAATTGGCCTCATGGATCAACTTGAAGATTCCTTAGTTTCCCCCGGAAGAGGGAAACTCGTGCCGCATACGTCTGACTTTGCTAACACCGTATCATCAAAAAAGTCAAAGCTGTTAACTCGCTCAAAATGAATTACAGCTTGATAATTGCCGGTCAGCAAATGCCGTCGCGGGGTTGAGACAAGTCAATCAACCAACCAACCACACCCAGCACCCATCCAGTCAGTCAAACCGTAAATGACGAGGACCACGCTGCAGAAAAAGAACTGCGATTCAAATCAAAAAGTCTCCCGCCCATCTTGCATAAACAATTAAAATCAACTATTAAACTATTAAACTCCGCCGTAATATCTTAATTCGAATATCTTAATTCGATGAAGCCGGAATATCTTAGTCGAACGTTTCAACTGAAACCAACAACTCAATCAAGCCATCAATCAACCAACCCCCGAATGCGCCCGAAAATACATCAATCAACCAACAATTCCAGTAACTCAATCATATTATGAAAAGTAGTTGGCATCTGTCGATGGCAACAACTAAAATTAGCCAAAATAACTCCCATTTTTTTTCCTATTCAAAATTAATCACTGAGGATTTTTAGCTCAGCTTTTTTGAATAACTTTCTAGTCTTACTCGAAACAAATTGTCTAATTTTATTTTAGTTATATTTTAGTTCAGTTTTGCCATCCTCATTGACACTCGACTGTCCAAGGACCAACAGTGAAATGTTTCGCTTCTGTTCAGTCATTTGACACAGCGGAAACGAAAACATCCGGATTCCGGGTAAACGAGCCGCGCAAATGACGAGGAAACTACGGTACCGTATGCTCGCGTTAGACAGGGACAGTCGTACTGGAAGGGAACGTGTGCACGGCTTGTGTGCACCGTGCACACAGCACAAGCACCGCGTGGCCGATTAAACGTTCCACATCTCGTACGCGGTCCCTGTCTAACGCGAAACTACGGTACCGTACGCTCGCGATTTCAAGCGACAGCTAAGCCCCGCCTCCCTCGGTAAGGTCCTGCAGTCGATTGAACGTTCAATCTGATTCATTCTTCTCTGGTTGGCTCATTTCGTGCAACTCATTCCTTGTGCTTGATTGATTCATTGATTGTACAGTCGTGCTTCTCGGTAATTTTCTCCTAGCGATAATTCGGTGAACTGAACTGAATAGGCACGCCCGGGTTGGTTAAAATCTACGAGTAGGGCAGAAAAGTGCCCCTTGAGATCGCGAGCATACGGTACGCTAAAGTAAGACACGCAGCACGCATCATCCGCATTACCGCGTAATGTCATTTTTCAGCTCTCTGTTTCCAGTTTCCTATCAAGTTGTAAGTACGTATACCAAATATACATGTCTAACCGCGACAATTGAGTTCAAAAGCCCCACGCGCACAATACAGACGTCATTCGAAACGGAAGAGTCATCGGAGGTTGCGATCAGAATGCTAACAAACATTACAGATACACAAGACAGACAGACAGACAGGCAGACAGACAGACAAAGACAGACAGACACAAAGATAGACACACAAGACAGACAGACAGATGGAAAAACACACAGACACACAGGCAGACAGACAAACAGACACATAGACAGACACACAGACAGAAACACAGACAGACAGACAGACAGACACAAAGACAGACACACAAACCGTTGCAGGCAGAAAAGGCAACCCACACGGACGGACAAGGAAAACGATAAACACATTAATACATCAATCAATCAACGAACTGGGAACAAATGGAGAGTTAGTCGGTTGAAAGCTCAAATCAACGAATTAATCTGTTCAGACAACCAGATTCATCAATCAACCAAACAATCTCAAGCTCATTTATCCCTTCAATCCATCAATCAGAAAGGGCCCATTCCGCACGCAAAAGTACTCAGGGAAATTTTTTAATCTATACACAAGTGCCTCCAAATCAGGAGATAACGATTATGAAAGCTCATCCCTCGCCCTCTTAAAAATTCGGGCGCATACGAGATCAGCCAGCGCTAGACAAAAACAATAAAACGAGACCGAGCGACGGGCGGCACGCGATATATTTTCGCGGGCGCTCGACGACTTCCGTACTCGTTCATTTCCGGTACTCCGAATCACCGGCACGGCATCGCTCGTTCTCAACCCACTTTGGCTGCTGTTCTTTCAGGGACGCCGGCGCGGGACCGGGATCGGGAGCAAGGACCCGCAACAGACCGTTTCCCCTGTCACTTTTAAGGCGTTTCCCGCTCCACGAGCCATGGACGGGAAAAAACAACATAGACACTGTTGATTTTCATGCCGAGCGAGCCTCAGTATAATGTGCGTCTGTAGTTGAACGACGCTGATCGTGATTTGCAGCCGTAAAAAAGTAATCCACCCACGGGCGCTTATTATACGGCTTTCCAGCGAGCTTCACGTGACGCAACAACTGTCTCGAGGGTCCCAGCATCGCGGCGACACCAAAAACTTATAAAAAAGTAGACAGACGGGGTGATGGACGGGCAGGCAGACAAGAGATTGCATGCGCGGTATTCTGCATTCAGTACGATGCTTGATAGCCACTATACATGTTTTGTCTGCCTATCTGTCTGCCTATCTATCTGTCTGTCTGTCTGCCTATCTGTCTGCCTATCTGTCTGTCTGTCTGTCTGTCTGTCTGTCTGTCTGTCTGCCTGCCTGTCTGAC
>LRSR01008350.1:0-19857 GCA_001579985.1 Hypsibius dujardini
TAGGAAAACATTTCCCTGATTTTGACCGTGAAACCTTCAGTTTTACAGAATAATTTAATTTAACAAATTTGGATACTACTTTCCCTCTCAAACATCAATTTCAAATTGTTTGGCACTAGCATAATCGTTTTTTGATTTCAGAGGGCGGAGCTATGCGTCATTTCTCGATTATCACTCGGAAGTTTCCAGTCGGGCTCGACAATAACTTGCAGCTCCGCTACCCTGACGTCCAAAAAAGATTCTACTGATGGTGATCGATTTCAAATAGCATTTTGAGAAGGGCAGTGTCAACATTTTTAAAGTTTAACTATTTCCCAAATTTGAAGTATTTACAGTCAAAATCAGGGAAAATGGAATCTTCCAGAGTTTTCCCAACTTTGAAATTCTGCCGAAAAAAAGTTATTTAAGTCATATCCTGATTGATAACATTACTTTTGAAAATCATTGCGATTCTAGCTTTATTAAAAAAATATAAAACGGGCACATTTTGGATTCCCCTCTGATAATTGTCTCAAGTTAGTCGTATTTCCTGTAAAGTGAAACTCAAAAGACGTATGTCGCAATAAGCGTTTTGTACCCTTGCCCATCCGGAATTCGATTTGAACTAGATTAGCGTCAAGGAAATATTTTTTGGAGATCTAACAATCCGATATGTGTACTTTCGAAAACGGCTGGGATTGTGAGCGCATTTTTCAATAATTGGCCCATACCTATCGCTCCGCCCCATTACCCCCAAAAATATTTAGCTGCAGCCAATCCATTTCAATTATAATCCGGTAGAAGTAGGGTTCAATGAAAGTTTATTTCATGTATACACGGAGTTCCACAATATGGGATTACCTAGTGACAATTGTGAGTACTGACTAGCATAGTTATATTAGGCCCAAAAGGGTGTACCTTGGAATTTGGAATAGACCGGACTCCTCGTCGTGAAAGAGGAATTGAGTTAACAGTCCAATTAATATTATTCTGATGACAGCTTCCTTCATTAAAACTGCTTTTTAACATTTCTAAATCTGATACATTCTTTTACTGTTATCGTGTACAACAACAAGCAGAACAAATTATTTACTCACAATAGTAAGACGGCGTACGTGCCATTCGCTTTGCCTAACGTCGGGGTCGTGTGAAACGAGTCGGACAATCCGATGTTCGTCACCAGTATTCTGTCGGTAACCAACAACGAGTTTATCGCGAATCCATGTACGTTGGATTTGATTTAACATTTGCTGCGACGAAGTACCTCGTCGATGGCGAAGAGTTCTTGCTGTGCAACTATCGGCAGCAGTTTATTTACACCAAAAATGATGGGAATTTGGTTGACGAAGATGTTGGCAGTTTTCGTGTCGTGCTATATCAGAAACGGACAATGCCGTGAGAGCTAGAATGGCACGAATGAGCGGCGTACATGGATGCGCCAAACTATGAGCTAACCAGTGTTCCGGAGAGGTCCCGCAGCTCAAACTGTGCTGGGCAAAACGACAGCTTCACTGCCTCGCTAATAGGTGTATTTGTTAGAAACGGCTAGAAAGTCCGAGGGAACAAAAGTTTCGCTATTTATTGTTAGGCGGGTTAGGAACACAAGCGTATCTTATGTACAGAGGCTCGTTTAGGGTCCTTACAAGTTGGAACCAGGACCCTCATGGTAAGGCGAGGGAGTGGACAAAAGGGCAATATGCATTTTCTTTAACTCAATCTACAATTCGGCATCTTTTCGCTGTTCATTTTGAATCTTGTAGGGGTGTGGGGGATTGATTTCCAAAGCCCCCGGAATTCATTTTTGTTTTTAAAAATTCAATTTTTCCATGAAATGTGGACCGTTCTTTAATATTTTGAACCACCCGTTTGCATTCGTGAATAGGGAGCTTATATGGGAACTCAACAAACCTCAAATTTGAAATGTAACGACTTACGTGGCACCGGATTGCTAATCATACAAGAACGATTATCAAGTCATCAATCAAAGCATTCTCAGTCATTGACACCCTTTTGTTCTCTGATTGGTCATTCTGTACGTGGCCTAGATTCATCTGGATTCATTGTCGTTGAAAGTTTCATGCAAGTTTTGGGATCTTTTCTTTTTGGCACAATATCAGTTGCACCTCTTGCAGTAGAAAGCGATTCTCGCTCCTGTTTTATATAATATGTGTCATGTATATCATTTTATCATCGCTTTACCATTGCGTCTACGGAGAGACCATTAATACTTTAATCATTACTATGAAATATTCCCGTCTGATTCATTCATCCCCATTCAAATCGTAGGGCCTCGAGCATCTTTTCATTATTCTGCCACGATAGGTATATCCACCTGATTTCCTGCCACATGTTCGAGTCATGGTCGCCCTGCCATTGAATCAGTCACTGACGATATATCCCATGCCATCGCATAAACATCACAGAACGAACTTAAGTTTTTAAAGTTTTTAAGCCCCAGGGGGGCCTTGGAAATCAGACCGCCATACCCCCACAAGTTTCAAAGTGACCAGGAACGATAGACCGAATTTGAGGTTCAATTGAGAAAAAAATGCATTTTGCACCCCTGGCCCTGCCATGACGGGTCCTGGTTGGTTCCGAGTTGTATGGACCCGAAACGAGACTCTGCTTATATAAATGTTACGAGTACACAAGTATGTGAGAAAGCCTTACTTTACAAGTCTCCCATGTGTAGTCGGACTTTACGTGAACAGATACCGCTTCATTCACCACGGCTGACACTTCGAAGCAGGTAGAACAGCTGCCACTCAGGGTCACAAAGGTATTAGCTGGTATAGGGCCGTCAGTGATCGCTATAGTGGCGTTACCGGTCACTGTAGTCCCGCCGTTCTTGGTTTCTATAGTGGTGACCAATGATCCTGTAAGAATGTACACGAGAGTCTGCATGTGTCATGTCATGTTTAGGGCATATGGAATGACTCAGCAATTTATCTGCAACAAACCTGGACTGGCTTGTTCTTTAATTATGAGCTGTCCAGGGGGAAGGGACAGTGAGATAGTCCATCGTCCTATACAGCGATACGAAAATCATCAGTTTCTGTTGAGGTTCCGAAGACCAGTACAATGCCTTCTCATATAATCAGAACTCCGACAGTAGTATCTGGGCGTTTATCCAAGTGCCGCATTCGGACTCACTTGGAAATATTGTTTTATTCAAAAATATGCTAGAGATGAATATAAAAATATATTTCGCAGGTAAAGTCAGGTAAAGTTTTTTGGCGAAATTTCGGAGTCTGAAAATACTCGAAGACACCATTTTTCGTCATTCAAATATGAAAAAAGTGATTTTAAAAATACAGTAAATATAATTTTGTGAACATTGTCCCGTCTCAAATTTCATTTGGAGTCGATTGACATCCGCAAATGTTTTTCAGAGGTTAGTGTGCGAAGCTATAAGCCAAGTTTGGGAAGCTTTGCAGGGTTTTTTGTCCTTATCCAAAAACACCAGAGCTTCGCCCCTTGACATCCAAAAAATGTTTGGCTGATGCCAATCGGCTCCAAATTGAATTTGACATGCGAAAGTATCCAAAAAACTTGTATTTAATATATTTCCGAAATCGCCATTTTTGCAGCGAACAAAAACATCAGGAAAAATTTAATCTTCCAGCGTTTTGTAAACTGACATATCACCAGGACAAACATGCCCGACTTTACCTGCGCAATATATTTTTATATTTATAATAAAATATAGGTCTGAATAAAAAATATATCTCCAAATGATTCTGAATTCGACCCTTGAATAATACCCCAAGTTAGGCTGCACACGTACAGAAAAAAATAGGATATCACTATAGTCTGACCCTTTCCCACCCATTCACTACAATCCCATCCTTTTTCCACCCTTTTTACTATGGTCCCACCCTTCTAATTTTTTTAATTGAAGTACAATAAAAATGACTTTCAAGACGTTATCAGGATACTTAAGATATATTACTGATTGATGGAATGGTTGAAATCCAAGAGCCAAACAATTTCCAATAGTTTATTAGTACTCTGACTGTAGTATTTCAGACGAAATGAGTTTTAATCGAGACAAACCGGAGAGTTCTCGGTATATCAAAAACGCAGAGGTCGGAAGCCAGATAACGAGATAACGAGGGGACTATCATCAAGGCGGATATCCTGATCGATTCTAATGAAGCCGCCATAATTAGAAAAGCTCTTGTAACCGCTAAAACAATCCTTATTTAGTCTCGTGGTGTTCGATTTTATCTGTAATAAATCAAGAACAGCCATCCGTTCCATTATTCAACTTTATTCAAATTAAAAAAACGAAAAGGGTGGGACTATAGTGAAAAGGTGGGACAAGAGTGGGACAAAAGTGGTACCCAAAAAAATATCTAGCATGTATTTATCCATCTAATGTAAATGTTTAATGTAAGATCAACGCTGCGGAAACTCATGTAGTTCCGTAGGTTGGTTGGGATTCCGCGTAAGCCGGTCATTGGTTTTGTGGATGACACACTTGTACGAGCCGGGTATGTTATTTCAATAAATCCAAAATTCAGCTAGCTCTTTTTCTTGCTGTCCAGCACCAAACTACGAAGAATCTCTAGGGATTGCCACTGCCTTCGTTTGTAGATTTATATTACTTCGTATGTCACAGGCTTTCAAACAACGAAATATTAACGCCATCTTATTAAGCTCGGTACATTGTGCTTTCTGTGTTCGCAACGTCCCCGGCGGAAGCAGTCGGACAAATGCGCCTTCGTTAAGACCGATTAGTGCAATATTTGCTATAATTCCGTGCGCGCGTATGGTGTTCAATATAAACGTTTATTTAAAATATCCATCAACGTAAACACCCAGACGAATCACGCGGTTTTCAATTCAATACCCAAACTATTTTGCAGGTCGCAGCCATAATTTCAGTATAACTATATCTTAGTAATGGGAAAAATTATAAATAAATAATATAAAAATTTAAATAATACGAAAAATACGCCGGTATTATACTCTGGGTTGGGATATATATTTCCTTACCAGGTATGAAGATTAAAACTGTGAGAGTGACAAGGGTGAAGAGCTCACCCGAGCGACGGTAATCCATGGTATTTGGGAAGAGTTACGGAACCAGCCCGTAGAGTAAAATTTCGATAATTAGTAAACAGTCGCTTGGGAGAGGTCGAAAATATTTCGGCCCAATTAAGCAACGCAAAAGTGAGGACTGCGAAGGGTTTAGCCTCGTGCATGCGTGGACACATTTAGATGCATCTGTATTTGGTGTGACCTTATCTTATCCTTTCCGGATTTTAAATTGTGAATTGCATGTGTACCCGTTCCAAGAGGGAGATATGGTGGGTTGACTACTGATTTACTTATTGACCGTGATAATGCTGGCCAGTGGGATTACCCTGCCGATCACCGGTCTAATTATACAAACGCACGTAAACGGTAAATCGGTATTTATTGATAGATAAGAAGTCCACATAATACGCAAGATGCGAGGTAATTAAGCACATTTTATTATTGATATGAGCCCCGGCAGTTCGTGCATTAAGCGGGCTACTTAAATAGTAGGCGTACACATTTTCAAAACCCTGTTTGGAAATTCAGTAAATAAATACGAACAAATAAATAGATGTCTGAAGAATTAGTCGTGACTAATTATAGAAAGTGCGCGAACGATTGATGAAGATTGGTCGAGTAATAATTATGGTTTGTTGGCCTACTTTAACCATCTCTGTTTCGTAAATTAATTGTAGGCAAAGTCCGCCCTATTAAATCCTATTTCTGACCTTAAACTAGTCAGTAGAAATTACTGACACTAATTACCAAATAGTGGAACTTAGCCTTAAAATAGAAATATGTTTTTGTAAGACTGCGCCATTTTGAGTACAAGTTGGAATCAATTGGCATCAGCGAAATATTTTTTGGGAATCAGGAGGCAGAGGTATAGATCAAACGTCAAAACTGCGATCACAATGCAAGTCCCTTACGACAGACACACAGTTCTGCCCCTTTGCCTCCGAAAAATATTTTGTTGACGCCAATCAATCCAAAATTAGATTTTACAAATTTTAACAAAAGATTATTTCGGAATCTTCACAAAAATTGCTACTGAGTATCATTAGACCAGTAAACAGAGTGTCTAGTGTGTAGTTTTATAAACCGAACTCCCAGTAGCGGATGTCGACTTTTCGTGAGTCTGGACATTTTCCATTCATGTTCAATAATGACCAAATTTTAATCACAGAACTATCTGAGTTGAAGCAGAGAAAATAGTCATCAAATTGACAATGCCCGGTTCGTGTGATAAGCGCGTAGGGAACCGATCGACCTTTGATACCTTGTTCCTCACCGCACGCCATCTGCAGAGCAGTGAAATAAAAGAGGAGTTTTAAAAATGGTGTCTGCCGTTGTAGACTTACGCCATCATCACTATCAGCCAGCGTAATCTTATCAGCAGTATTACCTGTGTAAGAACGTCGGTGGCAACCAAACGCACCTGACCTGTTGAACCCTTCTTTGCAAAGTTGTGTTGGTGTTTCCAAGTCATACACTTCCGCTGACAACTAAATAATATACAAGGCTGGTATACATACATGATTGACGATCGTAAGGCAGCCGCACGTCGACAAATACGCCTCCAAAAATTTCAGGGAAAGCGTAACATTTTACTGTGTTGTACTCCAATCCCTTGGAGCACCATCCGAATTGATTACCGTTTTGGTTTGTCTTCCTAGTCTATTTATCGGAACACAAAGTATGGGACTGCCCCAAGAGTCCCTACTAATTTCCAATGGTACCTTGGACGGGCCGGTTATTCGCGTGGAGCAAATTCCGGGGAAAAAGGGCGCCTTCCTAAAGCATGTCGAATATGAAGTTATAAGTCAGGCATGTACATTTCATTAATAGTATAATTTCGGTGATGTCGGGAAGTGTATTCCGGTCTTGTTTTTCAGTACTAGTACAGTGTATTTGTCTGTCAACAGAAAGCTCAATCATCACGCAGATACAACGATTTCGTCGTCCTGCATGATGCGCTACTGCAGATTTTTCCCACTCGACTCATACCGCGATTGCCGCCGAAAAAAGCCATGGGAGTGGATGAGGAGTTTCTGGGGAAACGACAGAAGGCCCTGGAACGGTACATGACCATCCTCGGCAGGCATCCTGTAATTGGGAGGAGTGGGCTTTTTCAGCATTTTCTAACACATTCCGGCAAAGTAAGGGATTGTTTGATATACAGGGGACCAAATACAAGTGCCAGTCTCAAATCGTGACCAACCTTTGTTTCCTGAAAGCGTGTTCCTCGAATATGATTTCACAAAATATTGCTTACCAGGGATTCAAAAATTAATTTGGAAGCGATTGGAATCCGATGAGGGGCGGATCTATACGCACTGTCGAAACTCATAATGGAATCTCCAGTCATTTTCTAGCTTCTTAATTAAATTGTTTGTATTTGAAGAAATTATTCTCACCGGGAAGCAATATTTTCGCATATCATGTTTGGGGTACAGATCCTCGGACAGATCCCCGAAATCTGAGATTGACATTGGTAATTGATCCCTTGTTAGAGTACTACAACAAGTGCTCTAGACGAGCTACGACATACTACGCAACCATCGTTCTGATAGCCCTGTTCTGGCCTAACGAATTGATTTTTTACCAACATTTTAGTAATGGCCAAGGCACTACATAATTTTGCAAATTTGTTGGCGTCTTTTAGGATCTCCAAACGTCCACAAAGGAAAAATTCAAAGTTGAAGAGTTTTTCTCGGTGAATTCGCCAGAGTACGAGCATGTTCGGCCGGGTGACTGGACCTCCCATTTGAATGAAGTAAAGGATCGCATGATCAATGCGGAAATGAGCTTGCAAAAAATTCGCGAGATTTTCGAAGCAATTTACCTGTGCTCCCGGGGTAAGCCGGTATAGACTAATGATGGGGGTACAAAAACCAGGTCTTTCCATTTCAACGCTAATTTGGTTTTTTCCCCTATCAGACCAAGTCAAGAATTATATGGCCCTAAATGCAGAACTGAGGTACGAGTGCCGGAATTTATGCAAACCTGATAACATGTGCAGCAATCGAATTATTCTGTATCAGCAATTTATGCACCACAACCACGTCGCCATTTGTGGAAATTGTCAATGGAATAGCTGTGGCGCGACAACCATATACTGGAATTCTGGGAGACGTCGCGTCGGAGATTGCAAGCGTCACAAAACAGTGGCTCGAATTGGTACAAACCTCCCATAAAATAATACCATTTCGCCTACGAAAAGCTATAACACATGGGCCGTATTTATTACCTAAATTTTTTGTAAATCTCATCACATGCACTTTGTCTTATTTTTGGGTTTGACATTTTATTATTTAGTTATTGAAAGTAGTATTAAAATTAATAATATCATGTGGCCTTCCCTCGCGTGTAGACTTTAACCTTGAGTGCAAGGAAAACTGATATCAATCACCATCACCTCTAGGCTAATACGGAAGATGAGATGTTTGCCGACTATTTGCTCATGATGAAGGACCTAATGAAGGGATGGAAGGTTTGTTCGGACATCACTGCCCACATTACTGGCGTTGAACTATTGTTACTCGTGGGTTCCGTTTTTTGTCAGGATTTTTTTGCGCGGCAAAGCAAATACGCAGCCGACGAGCAGAGGGTCTTGGAGAAGGCGTTGAACGCGAAAAAGAAAGACGGAGCGGACGATGTGAGCCGGATTAACTTCAATGGTTATCTAGAATGTTAATGGCCTTGTAGTTTCTGATGTGAAAATTAATTGCAGATAGCAAAAACCACAGCTAATGCGGAAAACCGGATAAAATTCAGCTTGTTGTGTCTTCAACAAGAACTAAGCTTTATCGAAGGACTGCTGGGCCCATTGGTGGCGCGTTTCTTACAGACTCTGGCCGGAAATGAAAAACGCCATTTCGGAAAGGTAAATCAAGAAGAGTAGACAGTACATACTATATCTTGATAATGCAACTTACTTGGGACAATTTGAACAGAGGGAATGACTCCGCTTTATATTTTTGTCAGTAGAGCTATACTTATGATCAGTCAGGCTCCGAAGCCTTTTTTTTATAGACTTTCAAAGTTGGGAGAATACTAGAAGATTTCATTTTTCCCGGATTTTGACTGCAAAAACTTCAATTTTAAGAAATATTTTAATTTAAAAAGTTTTGACAACTTCCACTCAAAATTCGATTTGAAATCGATTGGCATTAGCAGAACCTGTTTTTTGACGTCAGGGTGCGGAGCTATGCGCCATTTCTAGAATATCACTTGTAAATTTCCAGTCGTGCTTGAGAGTGACCGGTAGCTCCGCCCCTTGATCTCTAAAAAATATTCTGGTATGCCAGTCGATTTAAAATGGAATGTGAGAGGAAAAGTGCCGAAATTCTTCAAATTTAACTATTTTTCAAGGTTGACGTTTTTACAGTCAAAATCAGGAAAAATGGAATCTTCCAATGTTTTTCCAACTTTGAAATTCTGCCGAAAAATGTGTTTATCATGACCAATAATATTACATTAATACATTAAATCGTCCCAAGTTAGACGACCCTTAAACTGCAAGTGCTTCTACTTTGTTGTGTTCGCCTATAGATTTCAAACGCATGGCAAGATGTTGAAGACGTGTCGAGTCTCCTGTCGATGTCAAACGCAATGGGTGGTGTTGCTGGACTGAGATCCGAGCCAACTGCACCAGCCTCACCGAGGGAACCTCATACACCGCTGCAGTCGCCGGGTATTAACGGAAAGAACCCTTTTTTGGAGAATTAAAATTCTGAACGTTTCGCGCTCTGGCTTTTCTATAAAATTTATTATTTTTGCACATTGCAATGCCCTAGTCATCTTTTAAACCTCATTCAGAAGTCGATATTGCAACTACCGGGTGCGGGGTTCATTTTGGCACAAACTTTGCCTTCTTTTTTTATTCACAAAATTTCGTCAAAAAATTACCAAAAAATTGCAGAAAGTAGAAAAATAGGTCTCCTACCGGGAACAAAAAAGAGTTTACTCAATATGAAAGTCTCTGGCCTTCTCCATCTTGCGAACCCGAGACATCCAGGAATTGATGCTGTCCTGAATCACTTGCTGGAAAATCGCCTCTTATTTGTCCTTCAATATCTTAGCCAATCGGGCGAAGCTGGAAACAAGTTTGTGTTGGTTGACACGCTCCTGCAGTAGGCTCCACACACAATAATTGAGAGGATGGAGATTGGGGCTGTTGGGCGGGATATTGGCGTTCCGAATGAAGCAGGGCATTTTTTTCTCCAAAAAAGCCTGCACAGTTCCTGCCGCGTGGCACGGTACTTTGTCTTGATACAAAATTGCCGAATTCGCTTTCAGACCGTAGGGAAGGTTCTCCAGCATCGGTTTCAGTCAGCTTTCCTTGTAGATATGCTGATTGAGGCTTAAACCAGATTTCAAAACAAGGAGGGAAGATCGACCGGGAAAAGAACCGGCGGCAAAGACGATAGCGCACAAAGCAGACTTGAGAAATTGCTTGTAAAACGGTTTTTTGTTATCGGCAGCGCCTTTTTAGCATCTCCCAATGCAAAACAATAAATACTACGTTTTGAGACCTTCTCCTATAACACAACTACAATCTGAGACACCGAAAATCCTCGGGATAGCCAGGACACAATGAGATTTCGGATCTCCTCACAAATCATCTTCCCATTCTTTTAAATGTAAACAAATGAAATTTTCTTTTTGTGTGAGTTAGAGAGGGGGTTTTTGTCTCTCGATTGAGTGCTTAATCACTCAAATCGGCCAGCGCGCACGCGCGCTTGCTAACTTTTAATTTTGTGCCAAAATGAACCCCGCACGGGGTTTGCTTGGCAAATAAAATGACAGTAATTCGAACACGGGAGGAAAGTTAACTGACAAATTTATTATAACGCGGGTATCCTGGGTAGATCTTCAGCGTGGAGTCCTTGACGAGCTTTGCCGTTAACAATGCTGAATCCTGATAAGGCAGAATTTGATCGTCATCCCCGTGCAGGATCAGCGTCGGCCTGTCAATCTTTTTAGATCCTCCGTGAATTCTGTCTCGGAAAAGGCTTTGGTGCAGTCATATTCGCTCTTGATCGAGCCCAGCATGCCTTCCAACCAGAAGTTGTCAAGGACGCCCTCTGAAACGTTGGAACCTGAAAAGAAAGCAGTAATGTCATTCGTTTTGAAAGTGAATTATAAGCTTAGTATTAAATCACAATTATTGATTTCTACTATTAGTTTAATGGCATCTCATCATTTCCATTAATACTTTACATTCTATCATGAAATATGTTTTTTGCATGGCTTTCTGCAGCCAAAAATATTCTCTTTGTACAAACTATGTTCGAATGCTTGGATGTTTCTATGTTCCTATGTTTCAGACCTGCATTCCTTTGCTACATTTATGTATCCCTAGAGACAAATTTAATGTTTACAAGAATACGTATGACACTTGCCTAGATTATTTGAATTTCAAATTTCTTGTTCAACACCAGTTTATTTAAAAATAACATTTAAAATTGTACGGTATGTGACGGACGAATGGTACCCACAAGTACGTGCGTCACAAGAGCATTTGAATTTAGCTTTGATTGTTTAATGAATACGAAACACAACTGACAGCGAAAGTCATTTTCATTCACACAAATTATTTTTGTTCACTCCCATTATTATTTTAAAAAATCAAATAACCGATTCCCTCCTTTTTAATAAAATACGTACATACACGACTTATTTACATGTAGAAAGTAAAAAATATTGTTGTAAGCTACGATCACGTAGACGATGTTTGCAGTTAGAATTAAGTCACACTCAGTCGTTGAAAAAATAAAAAAGTTACCTGGTCAATTGGCACCCTAAAACCGTTCAGCCAGTCCTTATACTCCTGTGAGCAATCGGTCCACATGCCTTCACGGAGACCACAAAACACGGAAATGGGTTGACCGCCGGGATTGTTGGCCGTCTTCAACATTAGCGACATCACCGATTCGATAAGAACGACCTGAGCAACCATTTTCCATCCGTGTCGGCTGATAAGACGTGCCACTTCTCCGCCGGTGGAGTTTCCCACCAGGATGACCTCCTCCAGGTGCTCCTCAACAGGGTGAAGAGATCGTCCGCGTATGTGTCCATGTTGTTGCCATTCCATGTCTGGCCGGACCGATCGTGTCCGCGACGGTCGTGCGCAATGACGCGGTAATCCAGCTGACCGAAAAAGAGCACTTGAGCGTCCCATGCGTCGATATTCAGCGGCCATCCGTGGGAGAAGACCATGGCCCCGCGGGAATTCCTGCCAGAGTTCCAGTCTTTGAATTACATGGCAGTCCCATCGGCAGTACGGAAAAAATCTTTCCAAACGAAGGTGACCTAAAACGCATTGTTTGTACTGTAAATATTTCTGCCATCTACTGAATTTTTTCTATTTACTTTTCTCTAATTAGTACCCCTATAATCCCCCCTATCCACACTCACCTTTTCACTATAGCCACCCCGTTTTTCCAAAAAACAAAATTTAAAAATATAGCTAGCTTATATATAATTTGCGCTAGGCATTTTATTTTTATTTCATCTGAATTGAACGTCTCAAGTTATTAAAAGACACAGCTGGATGTCGCAAAGCCTTAAGGATCACATTACAACCAACTTTAACGGAGGTACTTCTAGGTATCACTTACTAATAATAGATATCTACATTGTACCGGTATATAAAATTTAGTTGTCAAATGGCGTAATCATTCCCTTCCCTGAGAAGAAGATCCGAAATATGACTTGACTTCCTAAAATACATTTTGTAGCTCTGAACTAAACGACCAAAAATAACTGAAACAGAAACATATTCCTTTTAATTCTTCAAATACAGAAGGGTTATCCAGCCAAAGTTGAGCCGTGTTTAGTTGACGTTTTGTATAACTTCTCGCAGTTCAAAAATTACAAAAGATGTTCTATCTGAAGGCCGTGGTTCTCCTGAACCATACGAGCTCGTTTTGACCAAGACTGGAGAGTCCGAACACACAAACCAACGTCAATCTTTGACCACTCCCGACGCATTACACGAATCAAACCGGCCAAAGATTTAGCCTTACGCTTCCACAAACGGCGTTTAAAAATACCATTGATGGAATAATCCATCGGACTGAGGTCAGGAGAATTCGAGGGCCAGTCCGAAGCAGGAATAAATTGGTACTTCTTGTTTTGGAGGAAACACGACGGTGCCCAGCGCGGTGTGAGCAGCGGCGCTGTCGTGATGAAGGGCGACATACTTTGCATCCGTCCCGTAGAGCCTAGGAATGTCCTTTTCGAACAGCGGCTTCAGGACATCCTTCACATAAAAGTCAGAATCGACTTTCGTGCGGGGAGGAAGGAAGCGGATCGCAGTAGGGCCTCGGGCAGAGATTCCTGCAACGAACATGACTCCACGGGGATGCGTTTGTCGGCAATATTTCAGCCAACTTTGAGGACTCTCCTGTTCCCGGAACTTATAATAAATCCGCCGCCGACCATTCACGTGGGACATATAACACCACGCCTCATCAAAGGAAACGATATATCGCCACTTGCCTCCTTTTAAGTGCTCCAATAGCCGAGGGACCTTGAGGACGCGCTGAGCAACATGCTTGTCAGATAGGAGGTGGGTCTTCCTCTTGACACGCTTCTCCGCGGCCAGATTCTGGTTGATTATCCGCCATACTGTGCTGTAGGAGAGTCTCAGTTGCTGTTGGATCTGCGGGATGGAGTAAGGATTCGGACGGAAGACGAGATATTTCACTTTCCGCACGGTTGCAGCGCAGCGCGCAGAAGGCAGATTCTGGCTCCCCAACCGTTTCACGGGCTTGATGATGCCTTGCTGCTCCAACTTAAATTCCTTGACGACGCGGTTTACAGTGGCTTTACTTGCCGTCATGCCAAGTCCATAAAGTTTAGAGCTGATTTTTGGTCCTGTCTCGCCATTTTGATATCTCATCAAAATGGCTCCCTTCGTTTCAAAACTAATTTGAGCAGGCATCCTGAGTTTGAATAAAAGTCAGCTGATTGTTTACTATGTGTGATTATCACACCTGCACACCGGCTTCATTGAATGGATTGCAACACACACGGCGTGTGTTGCAATTTCGAAATTCTGCACCGGCTCAACTTGGCTGGATAGGGCTTCTGTAGTGATCTTTGAAATCGCGAAATTTAAACGACGCAAACATTACACACATTTACAATATAAAAAGAGAAACTGTTTTGGTGATTCTCATTTTTATTCTTGCTTATACAAAATTAAAGAGTATTTTGTTCAGAAGTGTTAATCAAATCAATGATAACTTAAAACAATCTGAAAAGAGGGTGTCTCCTAAGACGCGGGGCCTTGCCGAGATTTTTCGGACCTTAGTTTGCAGAGTTATTTTATTGTTGTTCTTTGGACTCTTGTCTCTTCACATGAAACGCTGATCGTGACTAAAAACAATAATCATTATTTAATCATATGACATGGAACGAAACGACTCAGTCATCGAATGTGCTAATTAAGTCTCAAAATAATTCGTACAAATGCTTCGCGTCAAATTTACCGCAATATCTCAAAATTAATTATTGAGTTAATTAATTAATTCGATAAGAATCATATCAGGAATTTGTAAGTTTTGATTGTCTGGCAAAAGAGGGAAGGAATCGGTCTTCGAGGGGTAATATTGGTAGTGAACTTACTCCGAGTCTGCCATTTTTATCCGCAGGTCGGTTGTCCTTTCTATTGCTGAATTCGTAATCGCGGTTGTCGCGGTTGTTTTTTTTGCGAAGGTTTTCCTCGCGGTCGTCCTCTTGTCCGTCCTTGTCGTCGTTGTAGTGCCCTTTGCCGGAGCAGATGACCGTCGCGGTCAAGACCAAGCCGAAAGACAATGGAAAGCGGTACATGCTTCCGGACATTAAGTAACGTAGTGTTGTTTAAATATCTTCTCCGAAATTAAATAAAATTTAAAATATATTAAAAATTGTCTGGCGAATCGTATTTAAACAGGATTCCGGGCTATTTAAAAGGAAAAAGACCGATTTTAGCCATTAAAAATATGAATTTGAAGTAAAATTCCTTATGATTTTAATTGTTTTAACCCAATTTAATTTAATTTAAATTAAATATTGTCACGTTTTTTACCTCGATTTTAAATAAAATTAAAATCGATTTTGTTTAAAATGAAAAGGCCGTTTTTGGCCATTTTAAATATTATTTTAAATAAATTTAAACAACACTAAAGTAACGCCCACGCTCCTAACCGATATTAAAAAATAATAAAAAATGTTGAGTAGTTTTTTTGGGATTTTTTATATATGTCCATGCATCGCCTAACACGAACCAACGATGATTTTGCGTTTTTCCGCAACTTAGACCATCGTCCATAGTCCATTGTTATTCTTTTTATTTGATGGGCCAGTTTAAATTGAGCGCAATCGGCAGAGTGTTACGTGGAAGTTCTATGAACCTTGTCTTACGCCAGATACTCGTATCTAATTTTTGCACTGCAGTGTATCGGACAAAATAAAAACAATTTACGCACACGTACTTTACCATGGTGAAGACGGTACTGATGTACAGTAGAAGGAGATTTCACGGTAAACGAGATGTACGAGAGTCCATCTTTTCTTAGATATGATTAGCGTAGGTACAGCGGTTTCAAATTAGGTGTAGATCCTTAAAGGATAAAAACAGCTGACTTTTTGTTCTTGCTTATTATTTCCTTAACTTCAAATATATTTGGATTGAGGTACTGACTGATCAGTAGTCAATTGGCACTGTGCTCGTGCTTTACCAACACTCTAAGTATTTTTAAACTCCGTGTTAACAAAACTATTGAAATCGACACGCTTTCCTCCATTTCCAGACTTTCAACTTACTCTGGAAAATATTCGTAGTCCCAATAAAACTGGTGTCCTAAATGGGACTCACCTTTTTTACAAAAATGGTTGCGAGCTGCTTTGTTGCACCATATGGAACAGTATTTACGATAGTAAATGTAACAGTCATCGATTGTAATCGTATTTCGGATAGTCTTTTTCGGGGGGGGGGGGTTTCGATTTTCGATTTCGCCCAATTCTTCATATTTTAGCTGATGAATTGTGGCACACATGCCTCACATGTGGACATATTTTCTCGGGCTTCGTGCTATAGTTACTGTTTTTTGCTTGACGCTAGATTATTACTACTGCACGTTTTGAATAGTTGTGTTAACCTTAAATAAATCCCTGATTGAGCTCGAAGTTGGACAAAGAATGGAGAACGCCTTATGCAGGGCAGATAATCAAACAATCAAGCCACCCAGTCCCCACTCAATCTCACACACAAAGGTCCAAAGTCCAAGTGAAGTCAAGCGCCCTGTCGTTATGACATCTGTGTTAAAGTGAGAGTCATCGTTGTGAAATGTGTGTTAAAAGTGAAAGCCGTAGAGTCAGCTGTCTGTCAGCTGTGTTGTTTTCTACGGTTCCTCCTCCTCCGTAATCATCTTTCCTCTATCTGCCTGATATTTCGCTCACACCTTGGGACCTCACTCTTAAACTGTTCTCATTTGTTCTCGGTTGAAAGGTCTCGCACCCGGTACAGAACTTCAAACTCTTCATTTGCTGCGATATTTCCAGCCGAAAGATCTTTTCTCTTGCAATTCAACTGAAGCCTACGCAATTCACGCTGACACAAAATTTTTCCCCCTTCCTCCCATGCAATCATCACTTCCTGCATTTGGATAACAATCACAGCGCCCTGTTGGCATCATGTTATACGGGGATACATACCTCATGTCCAGTAGCAACGATACCAACAGCTCCGAGGTAAGAAGAAGACTTTGGACGTGGTGCTGGTCGATTGATTGGTTGAATGGGGCGATGACTGCTTACCGCAGTTTTGTATTGTGGTCTGCGGTTGATTAGTATATTGCCGGTTACGGACGTGTTGCTGCTTGATTGATTAGTTGAATGGGGCGATGGCTGTGTTTACAGCAGTTTTGTATTGTGGTCCGCCGTTGATTGGTACATTGCTGGTTACGGCGGTCATTTTAATTACCCGTTTTTATCCTTTATTTTGCAGTGCTATGACGTGATCAGGGAGAACCGGCTGCTGGGCTACAATGCCTGTTACACGGTGCTGGAGGACCCGAGGTGTGCCGGTGAAGGGTTCATTCCGTATCTGGAGCTGTACTACTGCTGGCTCGGGGATTCCATGATCCCGTTGGCGGCCACCTTGACGGTATGAAGGGCATATACTGCGTGGCAATCGCGGGAAGGGGTGGTTGTCATTTTTGGCATGAATTTTGCAGGCATTTTGGATCCTGGTTCTGTTCATTACTGCCGGACTGGCTGCGGACAATTTGTGAGTTTTATAATGCTTATGTTACATGGAGTTTCTTTTAATGATTGATGACTTGCCTGGTATGGTCAACATTCTGTTTGTTTGATTGGCTGCTTGATTGATTGGCGTTAAACGAACCGGATTACTTGAGAACAATTAGTTAGGTTGATTGATTATTTGAGTTAAGGTGCATTTTTTCGGACTGTCTGGTCGATTTTCTCGGCTACTCAGTACGGATCCATGGGTAGAGGTTGCGAGACGGTAATTTGTGTCTCGTTTACATTGTGATTGGTATTGCCTTTTGCAGTCTTTGTCCGTCCTTGAGTGTTATCGCGAAAAATCTTCATCTGAGCGAGAATTTGGCTGGCGTGACTTTTTTGGCCTTTGGAAATGGAGCACCAGACATCATGTCATCGGTCATAGCGGTGCATTCATCTTCGGGCGATCCTGGTCTCGCAATTGGCGAACTTTTAGGTACGTCCATTTGTCTGTCTGTCTGACTGTCTGTCTGTCTGTCTGTCTGTCTGTCTGTCTGTCTGTCTGTCTGTCTGTCTGTCTGCTGCTGTCTGCTGCCTGCCTGCCTGCCTCGGTGTGTGTGTCTTTGTGTCTGGCGTTTGTATGTTTGTCTACCTGTGTGTCTCTCTGCATGTGTGTGTGTCTGTGTGAATGTGTGTCTGTTTGTTTGTCTGTCTGTGTCTGTGTGTTCACTCCATGTTTCTGTGGCCTATCATCTGGATAATAGTCGAGCCATTGACCGTTGTCGTAAAGTTACGAATGGTTTTACAAACGCACTTGTAAATGTTGCAGGTGGCGGTATCTTCGTGACAACCGTTGTGGGAGCAGCTGTGGCAATTATTTGTCCATTCTTGCTGATGCGACGGCCATTTATACGGGACATTTTCTTTTACGTGGGTGGCACTATCTGGGTTTTGGTCATCCTGGTCCGGGGAAAGATTTATTTGGCAGAGTCGATTGGATTTTTGGTGTTGTATGGGTTCTACGTGGTGGTCGCAGTGGGTGGACGAATCGCTCGCAAGACCTGTTTCAGTGAGTTATTAATAGAAAGATCGCCCTCAGGCACTAAGAGGCACGCGTGCTGGCAGGCAGAAAAGCAGAAAGTTCGTCCGACTGACTGGCAGATAGACGACAGACAGACAGACAGACAGGCAAGCAGGCAGGCAGGCAGGCAGGCAGGCAGGCAGGCAGGCAGGCAAGCGCGCAGACAGCCAGGCAGATGGACAGACAGATTCAGACAGACCCACAGACAAGCAGACAGACAGACAGACCTAAGATCAATATCTCTTTCCCTGCATTTTCAGAAAGGTTCGAAGAGGGGTGGGCCGTCATTCCGGGCGCGGCCAGCATCCAAGTGGAGGACTCACTTGACAGCGACGATGCTGGTCTTCTCCCATCTGACTTTGACCAACCCATTGCCGACTCTGATGAGGACGTGCCTCTGCTGGCTCAGCTGTCTTCCTATAGCACTACAGGAAAGGTGACGTGGTACGGCGATTTCGTCCGCGGCTGCCTGCCACGAGAAATCTATCACTTTAAGCGTCTGACCACCTGGAAGAAGATTGTCTGCATCGTCTGTGTAAGTGCGAACATGCAGGCACTAGCAGATAGACGTATAGGCTATTAGACAAGCAGACCGACAGACAGCTAGACAAACAGGCAGACGGACTGAAAGAGAATAATACGCGCATGCAGAGAGATGGAGGCAAATCCAGACAAATAGGCATTTAATCTGTGTTACATGATTAACTTGAATTATTTGCAGGTACCTTTCGAAATCATCCTCAACCTGACAGTTCCGGTCGTATTGGATGTCAAGGACGACCCCAAGCGCGGCTGGCATAAGATCCTGCGCGTGGTTAACTGCGTGACGCTGCCGATGTTGGTCGCCGTTCTCCTTCCGGGAGGTATGATGGTGATGAAGCAGTTCAATGCCTGAATTAACCTTTTTTTCCGAAACTGTCATGGGTATTGGATCCTGTGATTGCTTCGCCCCTTCCGGTGTTGATTGTATCCGGTCTCCCGTGGGATCATTTAAATGTCTGGAAATTTTGTGTTTAAATCGGCCTTTCGGATTACCTGACACCCTGTCTGCCTTTAACGTGGAGCCTTTTACGCCTGTTCCAACAAAGAAGTTTGACGCAATCGCTGTATCCTCTTTTTCACAGATATGAACAACAAGGTCGGAGGCGTCTTCCCATCCCTGGCGTTGGCGTTGATTATCGCCCTTCTCGTAGCCGCTACAGTCTTCTTCACGTCAAGTGTCAACACCCCGCCCTGGTACCACGTTGTAAGTCTCGGTGGCAGCTGGATGATTTACACTTTACAGATCAATGTCTTAATAAACTTTTTTGTGGCTTCTGTAGCTGTTTGCCTATATTGGCTTCTTCGGTTCCTGTGTCTGGGTCTACCTCACAGCCAACGAAATTGTGGCGTCTCTGCAGACACTGGGTATCGCGCTAAACATCAGTACTACCATTCTTGGCTTGACAGTGCTTGCCTGGGGCAACAGCATTCCTGGTTCGTGTGTGTGTGTCTGTGTGTGTCTGTCTTTTTGTCTGCCTATTTGTCTG
>LRSR01008354.1:0-29532 GCA_001579985.1 Hypsibius dujardini
AGAAGCAACGGCGGGAGCCGAGGCGGAGAAGCTGGAGGTGGACTCCCGCTCGGTCTACGTGGGCCAGGTGGAGTACAGCTGCACCATCGAAGAGCTGGACGCGCACTTTCGCGGCTGCGGCGTCATCAACCGCATCACCATCATGTGCGACCGCTTCTCCGGCCATCCAAAAGGGTAATTTCTCTTTCCTTTCCTTTTAAGCAGTTTCTCGGGTTGTAGTGAAAAAAACAACATTTTTATTTGCTTTTGCAGTTTTGCGTACATCGAATTTGCCACGAAGGAAGCTGTTGAGCAGGCAGTCTTGCTGAATGACTCCACATTGAAGGAGCGTCAGTTGAAGGTACGCTGCTGGGGTGTCTTTTTTCTTTCCGTGACGGCGACGCAGACACTAATCATGCTGGGGGACTCTGTGGCACGCAGATACAATGGACAAGTAATACAGACAGGCAGGCAGGCACACTTGCAGACAGACAGATTGACAGGCATACTTGTGGGCAGACAGACAGACAGGCAGACAGACACTCAAATGGACGAATAATACCAATGTACGATTCTGAATTTCGGACTACAATGATTGCCTACGTGACAGGTTATTCCGAAACGAACCAACCAACCGGGGTTGGGTTTCGCTGCTCGACGCGCCCGTCGACCCTTCCGCGGAGCCAGCTTCACCCGCGGCAGGAGACCGTACCGCGGCTATTCGCCCAGTCCGTACTACCGCGGCCGGAGTACATACCGTGGAGGCTACCGCGGCGGCGCTTTCCGTCCGCGTCGTCCTTCCCGTTTCATGGCCTACTAACGACTCCACCGATTCGTTATTTAGTGTTTGGAAAGTCTCAGAGACTACCGTAATTTTTATTTCACTGAAGTATGCCTCGCACCACTGGACTGGAGGGAACGAAGGAGAGACGCCGGACGACGACACTCAATCTAATTCCACTTTATATAAATATTCGTTGCATTTTGTTCTTTTCATTTACGCCCCCCGCCCTTCATTTTTCGTGGGTTGTGGTTTGTGAGTTATCTCCCTTTTGTTTGATGCGTTACAATACGCGTTGACGGATGCGCGAACTGAGGCAGCGGTTGGACGGACTTGACGAGGAATGCCGGAAAAAAAGCTTTGGGAGCCTTCGCCAGCAGAAAAGAAAAAATGGACTGCCGGCAAAAAAATGGACAACGGCCTCAAGTCGCGGAAGGAAAATATCTCGCCCGGCGAAAAAAAATCAATCTGGCATGGCTCGAAATAAAGTTAAAAAATCTTCAGTTTGTCGTTTGTTCGATCTTGAGTACGCGTGCAGTACGTAGGCGCCTCCGCCTGATTGATTGGTAGATTCGTTTTCTCATTGAAATTTAATTTGTCCATTGGTTTTATTGTTAGATTGACTGGTTGACTTACTGTGTACTTTTTGACTCAAGTTCCAACCCTTGATTGATTGATGGATTGAAAACAAATTTACTCAGAAATTTGTTTTTATCTTTGTCAGATTTTGATTAGCTCCAGCGAAAAGGAAATTCCGAATTTCGATTAAAAATTAACATGCGATCAAACGTCACTAAATTCAATATTAATAAAAAAATCGGTATTCTTAAATTACTCTTGGGAATTAAAAATGCGTAGTGTTAAAAACTGCTTTAGGGCCTTCAGTTTCACTTGTAACATTAAACATTGGTAGTTAATTAATATTTTCGAAAACAACAGAAGGCGAATTAGAATAAATAATCAGCATAAAAAACCATGTCATCTCCTGCCCACTTTTAAGTTTTATTTAAAACTAACTAAAATCAACGCCATCCAAGCCGAATTATGTTTTTTAAATACCATGATTAAACTTCAATAAAATATTGAAGGAATTTAAATCCAACGGCAAATTTTATCTAGAAGAAACGCCATGTAGTCAGCATATAACGTAAGATTTTAAATAAAACATCCTATTTTAAAGTAAATGAATCAATCATTTGATTAATCAATCCAATCAAATGTACAGCTGAACCGCGCATCAATCAATCAATCAATCCAATCAAATGTAGCAGCTGAACCGCGCATCAATCAATCAGTCAACCAGAACCCGTAGCCGCAGCAACGGTGTTTATCTTTAATCATCTTTAGACAGCACATCAGGAGAGCGCTTCGCTCCTCGCAATTCTCACTCCAAATGTGAAAAAATTCCGTTTGAAATCAGCAGAAATTTCCACAAGGCCGAATCCACACGTTGGTATAAAGCAAGAGCGTAAAAGCACTGGGCAAAAAATACGATCTTCAAAGAGCTCCCCCGTTGCTGTCTTCCTAAAAACACAACATTCCCTTGTCCGAAGCGGCGAAGGAAGAATGAATTCCCGTATGACTTACCAGTCAGTGCCACTACCGCAGCCTCCTGGCCTCGCGCTCAGACTCCATCAGGGTAAGAATATCGCCCTCACGAACGGGGCCCTTGACGTTGCGGATGATGGAGCGGTTGGACTCGTCCAGGAATTCCACGCGCACCTGCGTCGCCTGGCCCTGCGAACCGGTCCGGCCGAGCACCTTCGTTACCTATAAGAAAACACCGGACAACGGCAATTAGACTGTCTCCCAGTAGAGAACA
The DNA here is from genome assembly GCA_001579985.1 of Hypsibius dujardini. Taxonomy (NCBI): domain Eukaryota; kingdom Metazoa; phylum Tardigrada; class Eutardigrada; order Parachela; family Hypsibiidae; genus Hypsibius; species Hypsibius dujardini. The sequence goes on from LRSR01008354.1 coordinate 2,583, forward strand.
AATGTTAAGACATTAAAAGCAGCCAAAAAAAATTGAATAAATATTTATAATTTGATATGTAAATTATAAACATTTATTCAACTGTCGTTGCTGGTCTTATTTTTGCAATAAATAACCCTTTTTGTAAACTATCTAAAACAAGAAGGAATACCATGAAAATCCGCCTAGACGTCGGGAAATAAATCAGCGACCCAAAAGGTGGCAATTAAAATGGCCATTTTTGAGAGAGGAAAACCGCCGATTTTCCCCGCTGGGAATCTTACCTTCGCGAGACGGATTTTGTCCATGTTGGATGGGGATAAGCCGGTGCAGTGGAAATAAAATATCCGCGGGATCCGGAAGAGTGGAAAAGCACGGAACGACGGCGGAGAACCCTTGCACGGTGAGGAGGTCGCGAAAACTGACGCACTGAAAACGCATGTTTGGTGGTGAGCCGACCGGGCAGGTTTGTTACGTGGCTCTTGTGGTGCGCCGACTGAGACGACGTATCGATTACTGTGGCTAATCAATTAATCGATCGATCTTTATGCCAAACTTGTCTAAATGTCCCTCTGATATTCTCTGCCAAATTAATACAAAAGAAGTTTTTCTGGGCATACAGTTAATTTAGAGGTTTTCAACGCCGAAAGTGAAAGATTTTAATAAGGATCGGAAGGGTCTTTTTTTATTTTTCAGACCGTTTCTATTCGGGTTTTTTCAATTTTTTCGTGGTGTGCATGTGCACTGCGCATTGCACGCTTATTTATTGGTCTGCGCATTGCACATACTAACCAATTCGAAATTTGGTATTTTAATTTTTCTGAGTCTTTTAACAGCCTAATTTTTGCAATTTAGCTCGTAGAATTTATTTTGATAATTTTTTTGCAGAGTTAAAAAATGAAGTGACCCCATTCAAGTGCATTGGTGAGGAGATATGCGGGCCAATAGATCGCCCCAGCGTGAGGCCAGCGGTAGTTTGTACCTACGTCGTCCCATCGTGCCGACCATCCGCGAAATCGACGAGAACGGCGAGGAAACCAACGTAGGCCCCTCCGAAAATGCCTACTTATTCGGCCAAGTACCCGAGGATGAGGTTGATGGACCGCAGGGCCGGGGAGAACTCGCGGCAGGTACTTGCCACTAATCCATCAATCAACGCTTTAAATGCACTTTCAACTGTAGCGGACGCAATAGATCAATCAAGCAATGGAAATTCTTGCGAAACTTTCCTATCAGTAAAGCGGTTTTGCATCGTTGTTATGGACTTGCAGGCGTCGGGACGCTGCCTGTTCGACGACATTCTGATGCGTCGAAGACGGTGGAAGGTAGCGGCAGCAGTGTTGGTGCGAATCCGGAAAGCCAGGGAAGATCTTTCGAGCGCATAATTGAAAGCCTGTTCGGTAAGCAAACGCATCCGCTTGATTGATTGATTCAGTTTTCATTGATTTTTTTGTGTTGTTTTGAATATAGTTTAAATGTATTTTGACTCGGAAAAAGGGCTTGTAATTTGATATAAAATATATTTTTAAATTTTATTAAAGATCAGAAAAATATAAATCGATATTTTAAAAGCTTATTTATTATTCTCAAATTCCAAATTTTACATTAAAATATTAGGAAATATTATTTTTATTGTAATCTAGCAAATAATTTATTTGGAATGTATTGTAATCTCCTCTTTTAAATATAAGTATTTATTTTAGCGAAATTAAAACAGTCGGTGAATTTAAAATACGTCCTTCCATTCCCATAAATTTTGTAGGCGATTTTAAATTTATTTATATTTATGTCGTTTAAATTTAAATGTGTTACTTCATTTATTGATCGGTGGAGAGTTTCATTCTAACGAAATGCTTCCACCCTTGCTTGGATTTCAGTGCGAGCGCAGATCCACGTCTACCTGATGGACTACACCCCATTCGATTTCCATCCCGTCACGGGGTACGACTGCCGCGCGCCGGAGATCATCGAGGCGCTGATCAAGGCACGGAATTTGGATCACGCACAAGCTCGCAAGACATTCGCCGTGTGGTTCACCAACTCCACGGATGCACTGGGTACAGGAAGAGAAGTCTGGTGATCATTAGACCTCAAGCCAGCAACCGCTAGTCAGTTTGTCTGATCGATTGACCGCCACCCTCTTTTCAGACGTTCAGCTCAAACCACACCATAATCCCTTCATTATCCAACGGTATTGGCGGTATTTCTTGCGCCGCTATGCCAATGCTGATGCACATGGAAATGAAGGTTTGTGGTGTGAAAGTTTACCTAAAGTCGATCTCTCTTTCCGTTTGCCTGCCTGTTTGTCTGACTGCCTGTCTGTTGTCTGTCTGTCTGTCTGTCTGTCTGTCTGTCTGTCTGTTCTTTCGTTTGTCTGTCTGAAGTATTGGCGGATTATTTGCTTCCTTGCTGTAACGTCTGCCGATCTGACCGACAACTGCCTGTTTTTCTGACTGAAAATCTGCCTTCTTGTTTCTGTACGACTCTAGTAACTCTAGTTGTCTTTTTGAGCCACTATCTCTTTGGTTCATGCATTGTCCGTTTAATTACTGCACAAGTATCCATGGACGAGTCTAGTTTTTCTCCACTACGGTTTCTTATGCAGCTCCCTTGGTTTACGTACGGCGATCCCTTTGGCTGCGCTTGGAAGATGAAAAGCGAGTAAGTACTATCGAGTGCTCTGTTTGTGCCTATCGAGTGCGATCTGCGGAAGATTGTATTGTAATCGCAGGTATTTTGCTCGCTTTCTTCAGCTCAGCAATCCTCGGGTTCTTCAGCTCCTGTTTGAAGAAGCTCGAAACTGTTACCTGGGCAAGCGGTACTCTCTTTCGGTGGACGATGTGCTGACGCTGGGATGTCTGTTGATCTACAAGGATCACGGGCGCGCCTCGAATAATACCCAGCACGTGCAAGCTGTGAGGTTCGTTGCGCCTGTCTGCAGGCTTATCTGTCTGTCCCAATGTTGGTCTGTCTGTTTGCCTGCATGTATGTCTGTTTGTTTGCCTACTTGTTTTGTTCACTTGCTCTGTCTGTCTGTCTGGCTGTCTGCCTGTCCGTCTGTCTGCCTGTCTGCTTACCTGCTTTGTCTGTCTGTCTGTCTGCTGTCCTATTTGTCTACCCTTTTGTCTGTCTATCTGTCTGTGTTTTCTAGCTCCATCAGTCTGTCGCCCCTTCGCTTCGTCCGCTACCTTATCTGTCTACCTGTCTGTCTGTATACTTACTTATCTATTTGTCTACTGACCCATCTGTCGTTTGTCTGTCTATATTCTTGTCTGTCTTCCTCTTTCTTTTCCATCTTCCAGGCAGTTTGCCTCGGTAGTCTGTGCGCGTGTCTGTTGTCTGCCTGAGTTTGTGTAACCCTAACTGTCTGCTAATTTCTTGAGCCCTTGATTTCCACGATTCCTCCTAATTTATTTTTACTTTTCAGGAAGCAGCTCCTCGAATGCTTCCCCCAGGGACTGATTCCCACCCAGCGAAAAGCCTTCCAGAAGAACCGACAGGAGGAAGTAATCAGTGAAATCATGCGTGTCTATCAATCCCTCTCTGCGCGTAACAACGATGAGGTCCGCCTGCGGTTTCTCCTTGTCTGCCGGAATAATCCTCTCTACGCGTAAGCCTGTCATCAGTTTCGTTTTCATTTCCTTCTATCTCTACTTTTTAGTATTTTTTACTTAATTTAATTTCTTTTTCTTAATTGACTTTCTTCCTTTCAGGGCGGTGTTCTTTTCCGGGGTCCTTGAGCCGGCGCCGAAATCTCGACTCACCGGATTGATCACCGGCTTCGCCGACGTCCCTGTAGCTCTTGCCGTCAATGAGCGCGGATTTTTTATCTTATCCGCTGTGCGGAAGGACGATCTCAGCGCAGTAAGCATCTTGGTTTTTCTTGCTCCGGCTCTATTTCAATCAATCACTCAATCAAGTCTAATGTGAAGTCCACTTTAATTACAATCAATCAAGCCAATCAATCATTGCCATTAATAGTATAATTTCGTTTCAGTCTTTCGCGTCAATCAAAAATCAGCCAATTTAATCAATCAATAGAGCGGTCGTCCATTATAATAGCAATCTGTCTGTCTGTCTGTCTGTCTGTCTGTCTGTTTGTCTGTCTGTTTGTTTGTCTGTCTGTTGAAATTTTCGCAAGTTCTGGAGCTTTATTGGTGTTTTTAACCCTTTCGTAGGACGTAATAATGGCCCTGGCGCATAATGAGATCAGCGTGACGTACAAAACTCCGTCGGAGGAGCACGCTCTGCATGATGTAGACATGGCCTGTCTGATGGTGACCACGACGGTCCCGCTCGAAGATGACGACGCTGGGGACTCTCCAAGTGGTGTGCCGCGAGTGCTCAAAATTTTTTCCAAACAGGTTGGCAAAGCAACTCCATTTACGTGAATCTTCAAAAGACTTATATCCCCCGCCAGATATTGAATATGTTTTTGCGGAATTTTAACATGTTAAAACATGTTAATATTTACATTTTTAAAATGTTAAGTGGTGAAAATTTTAATATCATAACATCTAAATAAAAAAAAATTTAATACTAAATGTTAATATTTTTTATTTCAGGCTCCGTTGATGGCCGCTTGCCTGATAACATTCCACCACAGCCAACGTGCGGCGGAGTTCTCTCGCCGTGACAACATAATCAACGGACTAGACGCGGTGGATGAAATCGATCAGCCTGTTGTCCCAGCTTCCACTCGTCCAGACACCACAGTAATCAGAGTGATGAAGGAAGCGGGACATCGCGGACGCCATCGCCACCACAAAGTCACGGCCAAGACGGCTCGCAGCGTCGCCTTCCCCGACATTCTCAACCGATTTGACGCCTTCGTGCTGCACTCGGTCGACGAGGACTGAGGTTTGATTGTGACAGACAGACAGACACGCAGACACACAGACAGTCAAGACAGACACACAGACAGACAGACAGACAGGCAAGCAGACAGTCAGACAGACCGGCTGGCAGGCAGACAGAGAGGCAGACAGACGAATAGACACTCAGATACTCAGAGGCCTAAATTTTTCGAACCGAAACCATGACAGAAGGGATAACTCACCACGTCCGACTCTAACTGCAAGAGATTCATCGACTCATAATTTTTTTTTTAAATAGTTACATAGAATAATTTTTAGATGTGTTTTTACACGGTACAGTTCCTTCGAATTTTTGTGTATAAATCAAAACAGAATGCTGCTTTTTCCCTCCATGACGGAAACCATTGATCTCTCCCTCTCGCTGTATCATTTGTATTGTAGCCTTGTTGGCCATTGTTTTTTATAATTGTTGTCGCACAGTAAATTTTTTTTTAGTTATTTTTTCACCGCTGGTGTGCTTGTAAGTGTCAGATAGTTGGTATTTAAATGATTTGTTTTCGCCTTCTGCTCGCCGAGAAGACATGGTATAATTGCTAGCTGTAAGGGTAGCACCACATAAATTCAGACAAAATCCAGTGTGTGAGATGACCAAAGGGACAGAGGGACAGACAAACGCACAAACAGGTACGCAGACACACAGACACATACATAGACAGACAGACAGACAGACAGACAGACAGACAGACAGACAGACAGACAGACAGACAGACAGACAGACACAGACAGGCAGGCAGGCAAGCAAGCAGATAGACAGACACAGACAGGCAGGCAAGCAGATAAACAGACAGAGAGGCAGTCAGGTAGACAGACTTCTGTCAAATGACTGAATTCCGGTTGTGTGTCTATATGTTACTCCCACTGAAAAAAATGTTGAAAATTGAAATGCCAGTTGGTGTCATCGCACTTTAGCGCTCTTTGCAAAGTGCCGGTTTGTGTGTGTTTACATTTGACAAAAGTTATATATAAATTCGATTCGCAAGTCAATTCCGGCTGCCTGGCTCGCCTCCATCGAAATGAAAGACGCGCCGCCGCAGCATTAAAGTCTCTCAACAGCATCCCATCAACAACAAATGTGCTGACCCTTCTCTGTCTACAACACAGCCGTACTTGATGGTAGACTAGTGGCAGTAATAGTTCTACTCGCTCCCGCAATCCGGATTGACTCACATGCGCAAAGACAAGCTTGGAAAAGTTGCGAGTAAAAACGGTCTGACGTGACAGGCTCTCCACGGCTCGTCGGTCGGCCAAGGCGTACGCGCGATTAAATTGATGAAGTGTACTAGTCGGAGGCGGACTAAAATTTCGAGAGTCTCTTCTCCTTGCAGACAGATTACACATTACAGACACAGCAGCCGGAAAAGATCAACACCAAGCCAAAAACCTACCGAGACACCAGCTCAACAAACTGGTTCCCATCATCAACACGAGCTCTGATATTATGTAGACAACCTCCCTGCATGGGTGATGATGATTGAAAGAAAGTCTGACACACTTTGTTCTTACCGGTGTGTGTACAGAGAATGTATATCCTCGAACTGACTTACTAGTACAGTTACTGCATTATCTGTGCAATCAGTGAAGCTACAGTATAGGAGAAATTGGTTCGCGAAACAGGAATGGCTGTCCCTCCAGCTTTACCGCCGAAACCGCCGATCAAGCTCTTCGTCAAGGCCGGCGTCGATGGAGCCAGCTATGGAGCCTGCCCGCTCAGCCAGCGCATCTATATGATCCTATCCCTGAAGGTAAGAAAATCGGTTCCGACTATTGTCTGCCTCTCTATCTGGCCACCAGTCCGCCGGTTGATCTGTCTGTCCGACCTTTATTTCGTCCGTCCTTCCATCCATCTTTCCGCATGCCGTCCGTATCTTTGTTCATCATTCCGTCCTTCCGTCTGTCGGCTTTCATTTCTCCATTTCGGGTTTTTTTGCTGCACGTCTATGTATTGCAAGACTGCCTTCTGTTTTTCTGTTTGTGTGACTCTCTGGTTTCATGTTTGTATGTCTATCGTCTGTCTGTCTGTCTGTCTGTCTGTCTGTCTGTCTGTCTGTCTGTCTGTCTGTTTATTAATCGGTTTGCCTGTTAGTCCACCTCTTCTTTTGCTTGTCTGTTGGTCTTTTTGACGTCTACTGCAGACAGGTAACGGTTAAAGTGTTTTTGTATCATAGTCCGCCATCGGAGGCTACAACTTTACCGTGTACGCCGTCAATCCTGCTAAACCTTCAGACGAATTCAAAGCCCTTGGTCTCCGTCTTGTTCCCTCTATCAGCTACTTGCAAGACAACCTCGATAACCTTGATGAAATCCTGGAATACATTGACAACAACTTCCCAAAATGCGACCTGTCCTACGACAACATCCTGGCTGAAAAAGCTTGCAAAGATGTCTTCTCCAAATTCTGCTTCTTCATCAAGGCTGTCTCAAAAGATGCCTTTGGGCTAACGACGGAACTGGAGAAACTTGACAAGTTCCTATCCGGAAAACCGCCCGGAAAGGGACCCTTTATGTGCGGCAGTCAGTTGACATATTTGGATTGTGAACTGCTGCCGAAACTGCAGCAGATCCGGGTAGCCGGAAGGGACCTCAAAGGATTTGAGATTCCAGCGGCATTGACTGGCGTCTGGAATTATCTAAAGGTTTGCGTTTGCCTGTTTGACTATCTGCCTGCCTGCCTGTCTGTCTGTCTGTCTGTCTGTCTGTCTGCTGTCTGTCTGTCGTGTCTGTCGGTCGGTCGGTCGGTCTGTCTGTTTGTTGGTCAGCCTGTCTGTCTTCCTGGCAAGCAGAGTCTATTTTGCAAGTGTTTTTTTGTAGGCCGCATATGCGACCGATGCGTTCCGGACCACCTGCCCGAGTGATGAGGAAATTACACTTCATTGGATGGAGCGGACCGAAACGGGCCTGACGGTGGGTAAACCGCAACGGAGGAAGAGTGCCTTGATGAATGCCACGGAGCATCGGTATTCCTTTCATACACCCTTGGATCAAGCAGTTGCTGAGGAGACGAGAGTACCTGACAGTGGGAGTTATTCTTCTGCAGAAAAGAAAGCTGATATTGAACTGGCAACAACACCAGTTGTTACAGTGGATAAGCCGGAAGGGCCGACCTCTGCGCTTCCTCTGTCCGCTCCGATTTTAGAAGCATTTGTGTAGTGCAGCGTTTTTACAGTTGTTTATTTACGTACAATTTGTTTTTTAAATCTGTTTTAGTTTATGCAGGATTATATATGTCTGCAATGTTTTTTTGTTTGTGCAAAATTATATTGGGTGATTGACTTGACGCCTCTCTGTATGACACAGAGACTGACAGAGAGACAAACAGACAGACAGACAGGCAGACAGGCAGACAGAAAAACAGACAGACAGACAGATCCTGCTTCGTTCATGCTGCCGGTCTACAATCCAAATAAGTTATAATGAACAATCTAAATCTTTAAGCGGGTAAATGGAACGTTCCATAGAACACAAGGGTATAAATTCCCGAAGATTTATTTTCATTTTCTTTTTTTGGACGCCTTTTTCTTTTTCGGTTTCTTTTTCTGCGATTTTGAGGCCGAGCGTCCTTTTTTCTTAGCTTTGATAACGCCTTTCTTTTTTGGTTCAAGCTTTTCTTTGCTCTTTTTCTTGGCTCTTGCAGCTTTATCCTTCTTGTGCTTTGCTTCGTCCTTGTCTTTCTTATCTGAAAAATACATGACTCTAAAGAGGATGCACCGACTCCTTGTCTATACAGATCTGTCTGTATGTTTGTTTACCTGTCTGCAGGTCTGCCTGCAAAATTGCGTCTGTCTGTCTGTATGCCTGCCTGCCTGTGCATTTGTATTACCGTCATGTTTACCTTGAGGTCCTCCCCCGCCGTTACCACCACCCATACCACCCTTATAATCTTCACTATCATCCTCGTCCGTTTCATGCACAGTCTTGCCAACTGGTTTCACAAACACGTCATCGTCCGAATCGCCTGTGGAAAAAAAACACAAAATAATGTAGCTGCCTTGTCTGAACAAGGAATGGCTTATTGCAACAGTCACTGTCTTACCGTAAAGATTTAAAACCGGCTTGCCTTGAACCTTCTTGCCTGGATTTGTTCCTTCACCGCCGAGTTTGACCGGGATCTTGATGCCGCCATTTCCGACTGGAACACCGCCAATATTTTCTGCCGGCTGAGTGACAAGCTTGCTGACCTTCTTCAGCAGAGGCGCCTCGTCCCCTTCCGAATCGTCATCATCGTTGCCGATACCAGACGTTTTTTTCGAGGTCTTCCTTTTTTTGAACGGCCTCTTCGCACCGGGCATAAATACCGGTAGGTCATCCGGCGGTTCCGGTGTCTCCGCGTTGCACAGACCGATGGGGCAGGTCTCCAGCAGCCAGGTCGGAGCTTCACCCTCCGGGTCGCCCCATGGGTAGGTGTTGGAGATGGCTGTCGAGAGGAGCTTCAGGAGGACAAGTGAGAAGAGCTGCAAGTGCACATGTAGGATATGGCGCAATAATGTATTTGCATTTGAAGCAAAAAAAAAACGGACAGACGAAGACACGGATGGGTAGACGGACCGATGAAGAGGCAGGCAGGCAGGCAGGCAGGCAGGCAGGCAGGCAGGCAGGCAGACAGGCAGACAGACAAACAGACAGACAGACAGACAGACAGACACAGACAGCGAGGATTCAGCTATGACTTACCATCATGAAAAAGGTGGTCATAACGATATAACCAGTTACATTCAACGTCGTCTTCCCAAACTCCGAGGCCAACGCAGCCGCACATCCCGTAGCACTGAGCGTCGAATCCTTCGGCCAGGTATACCCGGTCTGACTGGCATTGACATGTCGATGGACGCACGGTCTCACCGCCTTCACACTGCAGCAACTAAACGGTACATGGTCGCCCATATAGACACCATCTCTCAAAGCATGCCGGATTTTGGCGTCCTTCAGGTCCAGATAGGCGTTGTCAATCCAGGGAACCGTCCACCAATCCTGCAAATGGACTTTGCGTGTCAGTAAAAAATATATAACATTTTTAATTCGCTTCACCTCAAAATGTACTTAAATTAAAAAAAAATTATTTTATTGAAAAGGCAATATTTGCAGTTAACAATATCAAGCATATATAATTCGGAGTATATATTTTAGTATTACCTGAACGCCTTTACTGCCACAACATTGGAACTCCAACTGCATTTGGTCGACAGTCTTTTTGATGGAGGCACTTTTGGAGTAACGGTCGATGGCGGTCCTCAGGCCCGTCTCGAAGTACTTCTTCATCGTGGCCTGATGGGTGAAGACAACGATGGTTCCGCAGAAGATGATCAAGGCAGTAACAATGACAATTAGTCCGTACAGTCGTGTCTGACTCTCCCAGCGGAAGCGTGTGTCGTAGGCACCGAGGTCAAGGAAGATTTTGATGCCCACAGCGGAGGTAAGGGTGACCATGAGGCCGCAAACCAGAAGGAAGTAGACAAAGCCGGTGCCGTTGTAGTTCTCCAGGAGTTGCAGCTTGGCCTGAATGCGGGCCCGAATAAACAGCGTCATGCCTACTATTGTTAGTCCTGTTGAAATTGCAATGGTCAGACAATTAAGCGGGCAGACAGAAGGTCATGCAGAGAGGCGAGTAGACAGAAAGACAAACAACCAGACAGTCAGTCAGTCAGTCAGTCAGTCAGTCAGTCAGTCAGTCAGTCAGTCAGTCAGTCAGTCAGTCAGTCAGTCAGTCAGTCAGTCAGTCAGTCTTTTAGGAAAATACATAGTATAAGAGACAGACAAGCAGGCAGGTAGGCAAGCAGGCAACAGACGGACAGACTAGATAGACTCACAATTAGATAGGCTACACAGAGAGAAATATAGAAAGACAGAAATATAAGCAGACGAGCGGGCAGACAAGAAAACAGACAAACAAAGACATAGATAAGCAGATAGACAGAGAGATAAAACAGGCAGACAGACAGGTGACAGACGGACGGACAGACAAACAGGCAGGCAGGCAGACAGTCATCAGCAGTACCTAGCAGGACCAAGAGGAGATTGATCACGGCGCCCAATCGACCGAAGTTGTTCCTCCCGCGCTCCGACAGGTTGATGACAAGTAAAGCCATAAAACTGCCGAAACTCGGTCTGCTGCTAGGGTCCGCAGCAGCACGGACATCTTCACATGACCCGAATCAAACACCAAGGCGAGGGCTGTCGGGTTGTAAGTCTCAAATTTGCATCTTGACTGAATTTACCTCATCCCCGTCTATTCCATATTCTTGCATTAATCATGTAATGTAGTTGCTATGAGACCACTGACAGATCTCTCAATAAACCATGAAGCAGGACCAGCCGGGGCATCTTCGTCCATAATTGCCGATCATCAGTCCAGTTGTATGTATGTCTCATCCAAAAGAAACAAAGGCAGCAGCTCAGATTTCGGGGATTTTTTTTACCACGAAAGCAATTCATTTGTCTTTGGCAGGCACAGACAACAAACGGAGACAGTAACTGTTTCACAGAAAATAAGAAAATTGCTCATCCACTTAATCAGTCAGTACTATTCAGCATCACGTTTTTAGAAACACGAAAGAAAAAAGACAAAAACCATTGAGTGTGTGAGGAATGTGAGGCAAATCACAATTCAAAAACGTACTTCTTTCATCTCAACTGAATATATATTGCGGTTGTACCACGCCGGCAGATCAGCCCAACGACTGCATGCCGGAATTTTCGAATTCACTCCAAGCATCGTTCAACTCCATGAAGATAAGCTTGGCTAGAGCCTCGTGCGGCGATCCACCCAACTGAACAACAAAAAATTAAAAATAAATATAGACAGATGCAGAAATACAGAGGCACACAGACAGGCACACAGACAGGCACACAGACAGACAGACAGACAGACAGACAGACAGACAGACAGACAGACAAACAAACAGACAGGAGGTAAAGAGACAGAGAGATATACAGACAGACGGATGTAGCGCCAGACATACAAGTACTAGGCAAACTGAAGCACAGGCAAAACCGAACAACAAACAGTCGTAAGCACTCACCTTGTCTGGATGGACAACCAGTACAGCTTTTCTGTAGACCTTTTTAACTTGGTCCGCGCTAATCAACTACCAACGCAGAAAAAAGTCCCCAATTAGGAATCTATTGACAAAATGTGACAAATGTGACAAATGTGACAAATAGTGACAAAATGTTGGCGTACCTCATGCATTCCGGCCCCTTTCCATGAGGTCCCTTCCCACAAAACATTAGACATACTACATAGCAACGCGCGGATGTTTCTCCTTTTCCCCTCCGTCCACTCTCGTATCTGAAATAAAACTCATTAGCATAACAAATCTGTCTCACAAGCTGTCTGTCTGTCTGTCTGTCTGTCTGTCTGTCTGTCAGCCTGTCTGCTCGCCTGTTTCTTGTTTGCCTGTCTACCGGTCTCTCGGTCTGTCTATATATCTGCAAGTCTGCAAATTGGTTAGTCTCACCTTCAAGACATCGGGATCAACCGTCCCAGTCAACGATTCCGCCAACTGCTGCTTCATCGTGGTCGGCTTTTTATGGCTGTTCTGCAGTTCACTCGGCAAGAAATCCTCAAAGAAGCCCTTCCCTAGGTCCGGCGCCGGCGGCTTGACCAAATAAGGTGCATCCTTCGCCGTGGTCGGTCGAAACTGACTGTAATCCGGTCGTTGAACCGACGGCGCGGCGGGTGTCGCGAATCTCTGCGGTCCGCTGGGCGCGGCCCCGAACACCGGTCTCACATCTCTGATGCTCGGACTAGGAGTTCGCATACTAAAACCGGCCGTATTCGTGGGCATGGGTTGCGGCTGCTGAGGACGTACTGGAGCAGAGACACCACCGCCACCGCCAAAATTGCCGAGATCCGCGAAGGGATCTCTCTTCATGCCCGCTAGATTACTTCCAGAACCTATAATATCATTAAAATAAGTAACGTGACACATCAGTGACACAGGTAGACGGTACAACAATCCTACAGATGAAAAGACAGACAAGTAGACAGATTGATTGACAGACAGGAACATAGACAAGCAAACACCAAGCAGTCAAGTAGCCAGACAAACAGACAGATAGACAAATAAGCAGACAGGCAGGCAGGCAGGCAGCAAAGAAGTCAGACAGGTAAACGGACAAACAATCAGACAAAGAGACAGCTAATCAGACAGACAGGCAGCTAAGAAGACAAACAAACAGAAAATCAGACAGGCAGACAGAGACGCAGACAAAGAGACATACAAACACATAGACATATAAAAGTTGATCCGCTGACGGCTCACCAGGTCTCGGCAAATCCGCCATCGTCGGATTCAACACAGACGAAGACTTCCCCGCATCACCCGACGACGTCCCCAACAAATCTCCGAAAGGATCGGCCGCCGGTGGTCCGGCCGCGCTGGACTTCCCCACACCCGCTAGCGCGTTCAAACTGTGGTTCGAACCGGGCCGCGACGAGGAACCGAGATGCGGCGAGCCGGAGGAGGACTGCGGAAACAGCAGCGGACTCGCCCTGCCCTGCGTCATCAACTGCGGCGCATTCGGTGATATCAACGGCGACGCCTTCGCCGACTCGGACGACGGTCCTGCTGACAACGAGGCGAACCAGTCATCCTGTTTCGGCTGCACAGGTGGCATCACTTGAGTTGTCTGAGTTGGTTCAGACAACCAGTCCAGATCGCTGCCACTTGCTGCAGGCGGCATGGACTTGATTGGTTGATTGGCCCCAGCTGATGGCGGTGTTGATTGATTGAGTACTTGATTGTTGATTGGCGCTTTGGGCGGCGCGGAAACTTCCCCGCCGCCTAGGCCCAGCAGATCGACCGTGTACTCCTTGGTTGTTCGTGACGATTCGTGTTCTTTTACACTGCTGTTACTGGAAGTGTCTCGGAGGGACGTGAAGTGAGCTTCGGACACTTCCGGTTGCGACACAGTCGGCTGACTGTCAGCAGCACCCAATCCGAGGAGGTCTTCCTCGGGTGAGCGGAGAAGTTCCCCCGAGACATGTGGGAAGTCTTCCAGGCTTGGTGAGAGGGATGGCGGACGAGGTGGCCGGCTGGTGGTGTCTGCCGATCGCGCTTGCACCTGGAATATAAGAGAAAAAAATAAATAGAATAAATAATAATATTAAGGGAAAAATTAAAACAGTGAATACATACAGTCACTCAAACAAAATTAAGATTAACCCTTTTTAATATTAGAAATATAAAAATAGGAAGAGTTAAAATAGATTTTACTTAAAATTCATCGAAATAATTGAACAATAAAAGAACAAATTGGAATTTAATTTCTTCTGAATATAAAATATTTTAAAGAGGTTTCTTAAATAAATTCTTTGATAAATTTCTCAAAACAATTTACTTCCACTTTTTAATGAAATACTTTTGTACATAAAAAAAAATCCAAAAACAGTTACCTGGGGTGAGCGCGGAGGACGCGGCGGGGCAGGGCGTGGTGACTCGGGGGCGACGACGCGCGTTTGATTCGGTTGGAGGTCCTTATTGTAATCGTTTGAAGAGCTGGATTGTTGACTAATTTTGCGTTCGTAGATTGAGTCCGAGGATGTTTGAGGCCGTTCATTGGCGTAGGACACGAATTTACCGTCTTGGTTGTTGGCCCGGGTTTGTGATTGTCGCGTTTGGAGAGGGCCACCGCCTGATCCTGCAAGAAAATAAACAACTAAATGTCTATCTGTCTGTCTGTCGGCCTGTCTATCTCTGTCTGTCTGCCTGCCTGCCTGTCTGTCTGTCTGTCTGTCTGTCTGTCTGTCTGTCTGTCTGTCTGCCGACCTGTCTGCCTGTCCGTTTGATTGTTTGTCTGAATTCCATCTGTTTTCTCGTCTGGCTATATTCCCAACTGCTTACCGGGTCGCGGGGCGACTCCCGCATTTAGTTCGTCCTTGACCATCGCAGCGGTCTGCTGGATGTTCTTGACGATGCTCAATCCGCCCTTCTTGATGTTGCTCAGCAGACCGCCGCCCATTCCACCGAACATCCCGGCTGCTGCTGGCGCCTGGCCGAAACCCGGTGCCGCTTGCTGGCTATTGACGTCACTCCTGGAATTACCCGGTCGAGCTGCTGCACCTACATGCAGAAGAGAAAAAAGACCCAAATAATAATGCAGTTACTAATTCAAAATCAGATACCAAAAATAATTCGAAATTAAATTCCAAAATAAATTTAATAAATTAAATGACAATTAAATTTCAAGATTAACTCAGAAACAACCCTCAAATTAATTCATGGCGTGGTGTGGCAGCGAGAAGCGGGTGCAAAGAAGAAAACCCAAACCATGCATTTTATTTTGAAGCAACGAAAAGTATAAAGCTGTGCCGGAACCCAGAAAGAAATACAAACAGGTATACAAAACAAGAGGAATATTTTTGGGAAGGTAAATTGAAAAACAATAAAAAAAAACAGATTCAAGAAATGGCGCAAGCAGGACACTGGCTTCTTCTGAACGATTCCGGTTCTACGTCTACCAGGCCTGCCGTACCGAGAGCAGCAGCTGTGGCTGCAGTGTCAACGACCGGTGAGGGGATTTTGACGGTGAGGGCCCGGTTGGTGTCCACGCCGAACGCGTCGGCCATAGAGGCGACGTCTTCGAGGATGGTGTTGACGCTGGGCCGTTGGGTCGGGTCTATCTTCAATAACCTCGCTGCAAAATTCGACAAATCAAACAATTAGAAAACGCTCAGTCTGTCTGTCTGTCTGTCTATCTGTCTGTCTGCCTATCTGTCTGTCGGTTTGTTTGTCTGACTGACTGACTGACTGCCTGTCTGTTTGCCTGCCTGTCTGCCTGCCTGCTTGCCTGCCTAACGGCCTGCCTGCCTGCCTGCCTGTCTATCTGTCTGTCTGTCTCTACCTGCCTATCTGCCTGCCTGTCTGTCTGTCGGTTTGTCTGTCTCTACCTGCCTATCTGCCTGCCTGCCTGCCCGTCTGTCTGTCTGTCTGTCTGTCTGTCTGTCTGTCTGTCTGTCTGTCTGTCTGCCTGCCTGCCTGCCTGTCTGTTTGTCTGCCTATCATCCTCTTCTTACCAATGAGGTCATTGAAGACTTCAAACGTCCTGCTGGGAGGGAAGGTGTATTTTGCATTGAGTATCCGCAACTTGGCAGAGTCCTCAAACGGGTGGACCATATAGCACAGCACATAAAGACAACACCCCAGCGCCTGAAAAGAATAAAAAAGGACCGATTACAGCCATGTCACATCAATAATTCAAACTAACATAGAAATCTAAAGAGCAAACATGGCTCATCATATTAATAGCGACGGCATTTTATACCCAAACGTCCAGTTTCTCATTGATGGGATAGTTATTGTAGAGATCCAACATTTCCGGTGCGCGATACATCGGCGTTGTATTTCGAGTCATCTGCAAGCAAAATGAAAAAGAAGAGTGAAATACAATGATGAAAGATCCTTCAGCACACATCAACGCGTACAATAATAGCCAAGCCAAAAAATAAATCAAGATTCAAAATTTCACTGACCAATAAGAAATCAAATTATTATTATAAATTTTGATTACAAAAGTCTTCACTTTTCTTCCCTTTTTCAAAAGTCGCAGCATCAACACATCTCCTTCATTTAATCACCCGCCTTCGTATTTTTTTCCTCTCTCCACCTCGTCTCCTTCTTCCTCCTTCCCTCACCTCCATCACAACAGTCAGCAGGAAACGAGTGGTAAATGCCAGTTGAGTGTTGTAAAAATGAACGTTCATTTAAAAAAGCTTTCCAGTTTAGAACTCAAAATAAATGAAAAATTAACAAATGACTTGGGGTAGATTTTGAATTAAATTTTAGAAAATCATTTAATTTAAATTAAACCCTTTTTCGGACTATTTTAAACCACTATTTAAATTAATCTGAACAAGACTAATGCAATGACGTGGGCCTTAGCTTGATTGATTGATTAGCCGGTACAACAATCAGGAAGCCTTTGATTGATTGCAGATTGATCGCACACGCAATATCGTCACATTCGCATTCGCTGATTGATTGATCCGTCTGACCAATTTTTCTTTCGGCAGTTTTTTCTCCCCTTGAAAAACCCCGCGTGGATTTTGCTTTTTACACATCGGCTGGCCTTTAGATATTTTGTCCGATATTTGTTTTTAAAAACTAGCATTATTCGAAGGCCTTTTCTTCGGTTAGAATAAGCAGGAATTGAACGATGTGAGGCACGAAACACCGACGAACAGGAACTAGCTACAGCTGGCAAAATATTGTTCGAAAAAATCCAATACCATTTTACGAAGCAAAAACAGACAAAGAGAAAGGACAGGTGTTTTACAAAGGAGAAAAACTGTAGAAAAAATATCGCGGCAAAAAGGAACAAGCAGGCAGGCGACAAGCACTCTGATAGCACTTAGGCAGACAGGCAGACAGACAGGCAGACAGACAGACAGACAGACAGACAGACAGACAGACAGATAGATAGATAGGAAGATAGACAGACAGCTAGACAAACCGATAGAACAACAGAAACAGAGTGAAAAAAAACAGACATCCAAATCATAGCACTCACCTCTTCTTCGACCAGATTTCTCCGTAGACTATCCCACGACATATCTGGAGCATGGGTCGTCACGGTGGCACTTCCAAAGTCGCATAATTTAACCTTCCGGTCGTTTCCGATTAATAAATTTTCAACCTACAAGGAGGCACAGGAGAGTCACAGGACGCACTTCTCTACCGAGCTATGGCTGTATCTCTTTTAACCGCGACAGGGGATTGGTGGGTCGAGCGTACCTTGAGATCACGGTGAATTATCAGGGGCGTCTGCTTATGCAGATGCTGGACCGCCTTGCATGTCTGATAGAATATGGTCAGGACATCCGGCACTGTGAGCGGCATATCCTTGTTCTTCAACAAATCCACAATTTGACCACCTGTGAAGATTGTCCAACAACAAATTAGGCTTCGAACTCAACTGGAGAGACACAAAGACACGCACAAAATAAATGTGAAGCCATGAAATAAGACAGGCAGATAGCAGTGAGACGACAGATTGTCCGACAACAAATGTAATCAGAACGCAAATAGATACAGAGAGGTTGATACACAGACAGGCAACAGATCGATAGGTAGGCAGACAGACAGACAAGACAGACAGTCAGAAAAAGAGACGGACAAACAAACAATCAGACAGAGAGATGAACAGTCATTCAGTCAAAAAGATGGTCGACCAGACAGACAGAGGGACAGACAAATACACAGACAGCCAGACAAACAACCATTCAAGCAGGTCGTGGGAAGATGGTGATATTCAATTAAACCAGGTGACTGCCAGAGATCAGAATTACCTCCGCAGAATTCCGTAAGTATGAGGTACTCCTCAATATTAGCATTCTCGCCGCGCTTACACAAAGCCGCAGCATTGTATTCGATGATATTAGGATGACCGTTGAGCTTCTTCTGCAACGGAAACATCCCTTTAATGGTCAGTCAAGCTGATATCTATTCCAAAACGTTTGGGCGTTAGACGGCAGGAAGTCATACCAGAAATTTGATCTCCTGCTTGATGGCTTTTGCGACCTCGTCGTCGTGTGCTAGGAGCCTCTGCAAGAATGGAGAAAAAAATGGAAAAGTAATACACTACACTTCCAACTCAAGTGCAAACCTTCAGCGCATAGTCCTTGCCGGATTCGACATCCTGAACCAAATAGACATATGCGAATCCACCTGGGAAAAAGAAAACCAAATATACGCTTCATCATTTCATAATCAATCAATCAACCTGACAACCTACCCCGGTATTTCTCTTCGACACAAATCTCTCATCTTCCGGCAGATTTAAATTATTTTGTGGTGAGAGCCTTATTGTAAACTCACTCAGGAAACTTCAAAGTGCAAACCATTGCAGCATTTCATCTTATATTAAAACCAAATTAAGAATTTCTCCGTGTCTCTCAATCAAGCAATCAATCGATCAACGGCCACTCGCAACAATAAGAAAACACACCTTCTGCCAAGAGTCGCTTCACACGATAACGCTTCGCCTCGATCTCCACGATATTCCCCACTAAATCCGTGTCGTCCTTCACTGCAGCACCTGCCTGGCCACCGCCGATGTAATCGAGGGCACTTCGGAGGAACTCGCCCATGATGTCTATGTGAGGAAGGCGCGGAGATGTCTGATTTGTCTGTCTGCGAGACAAACGAACTTTCTCTAGGCAATCCCTCCGGAAGCAAAACGGATTCCAGATGAGGCAAACAAATTGGTGGCAAATAATTCAGACAAATTGTTTCAAGGCAGTGCAGACAAATCGGGATTCCAGCCAATTCAGACAAATCCGGTTCCAGACAAATCTTTTCCAGACAGTCCGGGCAAACTTAATTCCACATGATGCAAATGAATCGTTTTGACGTTTAATAATAGTCCAGACACGAATCAGGTCCAACAAATCCAGACAATGCGCTTCCAGACAATTCAGGGAAGTATTGGATTCCTGAAAAGGACGAACAAGAAATTAGACGTCTACGTAGAATGGTGGGTGAATTAAGCGTGCATTTCTAAATTCTAAATCTAAACCGCTAGAGTTTTGGAAAAGAGGTCAACCGATCATTTCAGCAGGTGAGGCAAATTAAGACAAGAAAAAGTAGGTTGCAGTTAATGTCAGACAGAAGTGACTCAATAAGTGTTGAGAGTGAAATCAACCTTCAGGCAGTCCAAAAATGAAGACCAACTACATCCCTCACATACGGCCATCGATTAGCTCTCGAAACGCACGCATGTCTTCGTCAAAAACATACACGGTTAAGGCCAGAAAAAAACTGTCATCGACCGAGGGATCTTCTCCTTCCCCGCACTCTCCAAGCGGATGTTAGACGTCATTCGGCAATCACAAAAACAGCGCGGTGTATGGTGTATCCGCTTTCCACTTAAATTCCCTCATGCTTCTATTACGCATGCTCGTAAGACGGGGGAAAAAAACGTTAAAGAAACATCGATAACGTTGGAAAGAGTCGCTACAATAAATCAATCAATCAAATGGTTAAACAGCACAACCGCACAATCGTTAATCAATCAATCAAGCACTCCCAATAAAAAAACAGTTATAGGTATCCAATCGAAAGCATTCAGACGCGAATTAAATTTGATTTTTCGGCTGAAAATACTTCCGCAACTTAAAATTATTGCGGAGACGGCTTTTCGTTTAAAAAAATCACTCACCCGAGAGCGAGAGCTGGTGGAATTCTCACGGACGTCCCTAGATCGATAAACGATGCAACGTAATAACTCCACACCCACAAATAAATCGCAACGCCAGATTCGAAACGCGCGATTACATCCGTTATTTAATGTCGAAATATATATCCGATAATCTGGCAGGTGAACTTTGAACTCCGACGTGGAGAGAGCGACGCAGCGCGTGTGGTATTATGGGAAAGAAGGGGAACGAGATAAATTTTCAACGAATAATTTCAGGCTGCAACAGATTTTTGAACGCACCAAGGATGGAGTTCTATAGAATGAATAACAAAATTTCTGGGGAAAGGGGGAAAGGCAAAATTCCGGGGGATAAATCCTCAAAAACACGAAAATAATTCACCGCTGATCAACCAATCAACGCTTGAACGGCATGATGGAATTCCAATGACGCCAGGCAAGTACCATCGCTTCCAGTTTGACTTGTTATCCAAGAAAGGCGAAGATCCTCGCACAATTTTTTAAGAGGTAGATGAATGATTAGTCCAAAAAGGCGAGACGAAACACGTGGGAAGACCGTGGGTGCGTGTGAAGATCGATAATGGCCGACCTCCCACCAGGAATCTTTCTCGGAGCTCGCTGACAACAACAATGCGCATTTAAGAGTGCGCAATAAGCAGTACGCACATGCGCAACGCACATTTGAATGTTATAAGAAGATACTTGTACGTAATCCTCCTTAACTCCCTCTTTATTGCCATTTTTCTTTAATTTTAGTTCAGAATTTGGTCGACCTTCCATTAATATTGTACTTCAGAATTTATTCCCCTGTCTACCTTGCGCAGATGAACCCAGCAAATCCCGGTGCGCACTCTCCCAGCTCGCATCGCGGAGACAGCGTAAGCAGCAGCAGGGAAACCACCACACGCTTCCCCCTCGACGACTGGATGGAGGCCGTGGAAACGGAACACGTCCCGCGGTCGGACTTAAATCAAATAGTCTTGGACTACCTTATAAACGGTGAGAAAATGGGATAAATCACGTCTCTCCTTCAAAATGCTCAGTCACGGCGCATGCTGAAGAAATCCCTGTAGCCGTGGCTGGGAAAGTGCCGAATGATGGCAGCGGTTTTACTGGATGCATTAGGCACGTTCCCTTCTATTGATTTGATTGATTTCTTGTAGCTGGCCATAAGGATGCGGCGGTTAAATTTGCCCGTGAGGCGGGGATCGTTCTGACGGTGGACGTTGGTTTAATGGACAATCGGGTGAAAATTCTGGACGCTGCACATGATGGACGGATAGCCGATTGTATGAAGCTGTTGGAGGAGACCAGTCCCGATCTGCTGGAGTACAATATGGACGTGTATGTGGTCGTAATGGTAAGCAGCGGTCGATTGATTGATTTTTGTGTTGTGTATTTTTGCTGCTTGATTGTGTTGATTTGCATGAAATTTATCTCCACCGCGAACCAATTAATCAATCAATCTTACAATCGTACGAAGGTTCCGGAATTCAAGTCCCAAGACAATTTTCGTCCTCCGTAATTAACCGTGTCACTTTTTTGTTGCAGAAACAAATGCTCCTGGAACTGATTCGGGAGCGGAAAATTAGTGAAGCGCTGCAGTACGCGCAGGATGTGTTGGCCGAGAAGGGAGCGGAAGATCCGACGCTGTTAGAGGATTTTGAACGGGCGCTCGCCTTGTTGGCCTTTGACAAACCGGAGGAGTCACCGTATGGCGATTTACTGGATCTGTCCAAACGGGAAGAGGTATTGCATTTGATTTGGTTCTGGCTGGCATTGCTGCGCTGGATGTGATTAACAGTGAATGCTCAAGATGTGCTACCGGTCGATTGATTGATTGATTACGTATTTATGGATTTCCAATTTTATCAGGGGAATAGGAATTTGCCAGTGTTTCATGAATTTCGCAGTATTTTCTTGAAGTCGAAAATCAATCTGCGGTCCCGATTCGAAAGTGTTCTCAATGATTTTTGGCAGACTTTTTTTCATGCAAATTCCCTTTTCCTGATGTTTTAAAGTAATTTGTTTTCTTATTCTCTGTCCAGGTTAAGGCGCAACTTAACGAAACCATGCTGGCAGCGGACGGCCGCAGCGCAGAGTCCAAGCTGGCGCTCATCTGTAAGATGCTGCTGTGGTCGCAAGACGATCTCAAGAAGCGCGGCGTCACCTTCCCCCGGCTGACTGATCTGGCCACCGGTCTCATCGTCGACAACACAGACCGCAGCAGCGGCGAATCACACAGCGTCCTACAAGGTCTGATGATGTAGAAAGGAAACGAATTTAACAGTACTTCATGCGACGGCAAAACAATTCGTCAAGCTCTTCTTTCGAGGTTTTATACCCTTTTTTTAATAATAACCATGTGCTGTTGTATCAAGCCGGAAACACGTCATAACGACAAACAAGCAAGATAAAACAAAAGTATAAAACACTCGAAGGAGGCCTCGCATGGCTCATTTTTTAACGGGTGCCGCGCTAACTGCCGGTCGAATTTTGGTCGGGTCAAACTTGTAGGTCTTGGGGATGGGTCCCATTCCGGCTTGGCGAAAGTTCACCGAGTCGACTCGTGCCCGGTCGTCAATTTCCCTAGCCATCCGGGAGTTTTGTGTGGCTGTAACGGGGAAGGAAGGGGGCAGTCTATAGACACTTGTTGAAACAGGCAAACCATTTATAGACAAAGACAAGAGACAGTTGACGCAAATAGACAAATGCCTCAACAGACACACAGGAACATAAAACATAAACATACATACATATGTGAACGCTTCGACAGCCGTGAATACTTATCGAAACACATAGACACATAGTGGGACAAAAGGAGAAAGATCCATAGACAGGCTTAGTAGAAGATATGTAGGCAGACAAGATAGCCAAACAGTCAGACAGACATGCAGACAGACAGGCAGGCAGAGCATGCTGACTGACTGCCTGGCTGAGAGATACAGCCAGACTAACAGACCATCCGAGACACTTACATTCTCGCCACGACTCCACCATGGTTTTCTTCTGCAACGGCAGATCATCCGGGTTGTGCTTCACCTTCTGTGGGATCTTTAAAAAATCGCGCACCGCGGGAATTTTCAGAATGCCCACTTGCACCAGTGAGGTCATATTGGAGGTGCACCAATACACCAGGACCGCTGCAGGAAAAGCCGGCGTAAAGGAGGTGATGCCGGACGTAAAGACAAAAGTCATCACCGGCATGGCGCGCATAATGATCTTCAAGCTGGCCATTTGGGCGGAGTTCGCGCCGCCAGTTTCGGCGCCCAGTTCAATCACAGCAAACAATGTGGTACTGGTGAGGAGGGGAAGCAGGTAGATCGGGTCGGGCATGGTGAGGTCGGTGAACCACAGGATGCCACCTTCCTTCATCGATTCAACCGGGGCTTCCGCCATTTTTTTCAGACCAAAGTAAAAGGACATAAAAACTGGTGCCTGTGAACGCATAAGAGTCAATGAACGTTTCTCAGGATCTCTTTTCTCTTTTTTTGCCTGCTTGTGTGCATGTCTGTCTGTCTGTCTGTCTCTCTGTCTGTCTGTCTGTCTGTTTGTCTGTCTGTCTGACTGACTGCCTTGCTGTCTATCGTCGTTCTGCTTGTCTGTTTATCCGCTTGTTTTCTTTTTGCCTGTACAGACCTCTCCAAAACAATCGATCAACCAATTCACGGACCTGAACCAGGGCTGGTATCATGCTCTTTATCGGGTTGAAATTCTCCTTTTTCATAAATTCCTGAAGAGCGTGGGCAGAGGCAGCGGCTAAACAAAGACAAGCATCTTCGTGAATGGCTCCCACACAGTGTTTTCTTTCAAGACTTGCAACTTACAGCCCATAACGTCTCCTCTCTGGCGAGCGTCGCTCATGGCCAACTGGAGACGCTGCATTTCCGGCAGATTTCGTTGCATCACCGCGGCATTTCTCTGCGACTTTACCACCAGCGGAAACAGAAGAATTCTTACGACAAGAGTTGCTAAAAACAGGATAGAAAACGCATTATCAATGTTTAAATCTGTCTGTTGAGTTTTTATGTCTGACGGTGGCGTAAATCAATCCCTCCCCGTTGCCTATGGAGCATATACTAAGGGAGGGAAAGGGCGTGCCTGTTTTTCCGGCAGTTTATCTGTTACTCGCCCGTGGCTCTGTCTGTTTGTTTGTCTGTCTGTCTGTCTGTCTGCCTGCCTGTCTGTCTGCCTGCCTGCCTGCCTGCCTGCCTGCCTGCCTGCCTGCTGATTATCTGTCTGTCGGTCATTCAGAGGATGGCGCTCCGTACCTGCAACAATGGTCGCCCACCAAGGGACATCCAGTGTGACGTGTATCCAATCAAAAGTCGATCGCAATAACCCGGCAGGCCACCAAGTGTTGAGACCGAGTTCTGCCAGGCTCGAAGTCGGCGCTTGTAGTATCATTTCGCCGATCTCCGGGATTGCCGGAGCGTCTGGTACAATGAACACCGTTTCCGCCTGCAAAAGATCACTTTTGTATGTTCTCATTATCATATATTAACCCCAAGTTCAAAACACACGTCACAACAAGCAAAGAATGTTACATTCAACCATTGAAAATAAACTGATATTAATCAAACCATCAAGCAATCAAGCTACAGAATCCATTGCAAATGAGCAACAACTTAATCAATCAATCGCCCGTACGGACCCCTTCAATCTTTGGTTGAATCACCACATCGGCGTGTTTCGGTATTGGCGTCTCCGCCTCCGCGTCCGCCGCAATGAAGCGCACGCCGGACGTCGAAAAACTGGCCGCCAAAAAATTTCCCGTCAAATTTTTACGCCTGAGATGCAGTCCTCTCCGGTGGAAGAAGGGTGAAAACGCTGAGGCAGAATTTCCACGCTCCTGATGAGGTCTCTGTTCATTCGCATGCCAAGCCAAAAGTCGCCCACTTGAAGAATTACCGAAACATCTTCGTGGGTGAAAGGAGGCCTCCCCTGTCCTGTTCGCGGAGCGTGCGGGTGTAAGAAGAAGGGATACAGAGCTGCGGGCGCAAGAAGGAGAATTCCTCCACAGGAAAGACATCGCGGAGGCTCGCACACATCCCGCCGCCATCCTTCCCGCGGGCAAACCGACAAAGAATTATGGAAAATTAACCAATAGATCCGCCAAAGAGTGTGTTGCTGATGGAGAAGATGGGAGACCAAGATATCGGACGTAAGAAAAAATTAAAATTGGGTATTAAATATCGAAGAACCCCGATTGCAATATTAGCTCAATGTTTAGATTCCAGTTCCACTGCACGAACTGGAGTTACAGTGGGAAAAATATTGGAGGGCTGAAAGTGGAGGCGATCGATGAACGACCCTTGAACCGAAAGCAAAACCTGTAACAACATCTGCTGCTTTACGTGGGTGTAGAACCTACTGGGACTTCAGCGGTCGTGATCGGAGTTCGAGCCTCTATTGCAGCCAAATGAGGAAAAATGGAATGCACTTAGCAGAGTAAGAGGAGTAAGGATGTTATTCCTACTTCGTTCCTAGTTCCTATAGGGACGGAACGGATAAGAAATTCCTGTTCCCACCGACCCTGGTAGAAAGTTAGGAAAGCAGCAAGGAACAGTAGGAACACGTAGGAACCGTTTTTTCCACATACGGAGGTATTATTAAAAATTTGGATTTGGATTTGGATGTATTATGAAAAATAATTTTTTTAGAGAATAAAACATTAAAAACTTACTGGCCAGCTACTTTACTAATTTTCAAGCAAGATGAAATAAATTAAACACCAAAGCAATTTTAATTATAAATGAACTGAATTATTAAAAAAAAGTTACTTTTGCGTTTATTATCTTTTCTGCTTCGCATAGTCACACTGATGCTCCTCTAAATTCCTACTGTTCCTACTCCGTTT
Organism: Hypsibius dujardini; assembly: GCA_001579985.1. Taxonomy (NCBI): domain Eukaryota; kingdom Metazoa; phylum Tardigrada; class Eutardigrada; order Parachela; family Hypsibiidae; genus Hypsibius; species Hypsibius dujardini. Next base: position 28,449 of record LRSR01008354.1, read on the forward strand.
CTATTCCGGTTCGTTCCTATGCCGTTCCTATCGGGACTGAGCTGTAGGAACTACTGTATCAACCCTAGCCAAAAGTGCATTCAGTGCGCCGCGTTTGAATTCATTTCATTCATTTCGTGCCAGCTGCGTGGACGGCAGAGAGAGAATCAGACACAGAGAGCATTTCGGGAGTGAAGTGCAACTGTTTCTAATTTCTAGGTCCCTCATCGGAAAATCTCATCTGGATCACTGCGGTTAATCTGATCCAGTTGCCGTTTCGGAATATCATTTCGGGGGAGGAGGAAGATAAAATTTGTGGAGGACGTCTTTTATCATCTGCCCCATACATCGGACATTTGACTGGATGCGCACCCTCGTGGACTCATCGCCCACTCATATTTGAGGTGGAGTTTCATTTGTAAGTCACATTTTCTGCGTATCGGATGAGTGGGGAAGGCGGGGGGAAACCACAATTTTGCAGGGAGAATGAATTTTAAGAGTTAACATGCTTTTTATCGATTACTCAAGGAGATTTTATTTTGCTTTTTTTTGTCAATAATACTTGTCCTTTGAAATAAATTATTATCGTTTTTGGAGCAAAAAAGGGAGATTTCGTACTGGGCTTTGAAGTGAATAATTGATTGTTCTAGGATGGATTTATTATGTTCGCGTTTCGCTGGTTGATTGGTTGATTGATTGGCTGCATTAGGAAAACTAAAAATTCTCATCTATTTGTTTGCTCACTACTCAGCCTCTTTCGTGTTTAATCTGACTTTCATTCTTGCTTTACGCAACGTGAAAATCTAGCAAATCAGTGAACGTATTAGAGGCAGTTCATTAATACGACGATACGAGAAAGACTTCTTAAATTGAACAGATTTCCGAAATTTTACTGATTTCACTATGTTTATCATCAAAACTCTACATATTTTTCGATCAGTATTCCGGTGTATGGTCCTTAATTTTAAAATTTAATTAACAGTTACTTCTGACTGGAAAACTATTTGTTGGTTTTAATTCGCGTGAAAGTTGTTTGTGTTGGTGTGAAATGACGTGGCGCTCGTTCGCTTGATTGGTTGATTGACGACATGTTTCAAACGCATTA
>LRSR01008355.1:0-22199 GCA_001579985.1 Hypsibius dujardini
CGCCCCTTTTGCCCATACCCCGGACCCCCAGTGTACTCAATCTTATCGTTAATTGTAGTTTGATTTCAAGCCAACGAATAAAATAAATCAATAACTTAGCAAACAATTTCAATTTTCGAATCATTAATTGAACTAGCGTAATTGCCTGAACAACCAACACTCAATGCAGCGTTATAAATTGAAGAACACGAGAGCGAGGTGTATAACATCGAACCAATCAACCAATCAAACGTAAACATTGCACTCGCCAATCAACCAATCGATCGTAGCAATCACCGAGGCAATCAACCAATCGACCGTAGCAATCACCGAGGCAATCAACCAATCGACCGTAGCAATCACCGAGGCAATCAGTCCCATCAAAGCACAACAAAGACTCTTCCCAGTTCCAATCGACCAATCAATCACCCCCACGTCTCACCTTATTCTTCTCCTTCTCCACAAGATACTCGGCTCGCGCCTGCTCCGCCGCCTTGTAGAAGCGCTGCTTCTCCGGCTCCGGCAGCGCCTCAAACTCCTCCCAGCACTGCTTGAAATACTCACCCGGCTTCTGCTTCGTCGTGGGCTCGGAATTCCCTGGTTCCTTGCCTGCCTCGGCGTGCTTCCCCTTAATCTCCTGCATGTAAATCTGCCACGGAACCAAAGGACGCTTCACGTGCGGGCTTCCTCCCCTGTCCTTCTCCATGATAGCCTTCACGGCGGCTTTTGCCTCCTTCCGGGCGGTCGCCGACGGCCGGTACGGCAGGTCCGTCACCGACTTGGAACGCGCCGACATGGCGCTGCTGGTGGAGAAGAAGACGCGGGATGATGATGAAGGGGAAATTCGGGGAAAGACGACGCCATTGTTGGCTTGGAGCGCGGACAAGGCCCGCCCCATCACACTCCCGAGCATGCTCTTCATTTTTCCTACGAGGGAAAATATTGGTTTTATTCTTTGGTGCTGGTGAAAGAAAAACGGACGGAGGAAAGGGGAAAATTTTAGCAACTGAGAAAGAACCAAACAGAAAAGACGCAGCGAGGAACGTGCTTGCATGAGATGGAATTGGAGTGTACTGGAATAATGCAGGGCTGGAATGGAAGTCGCTGCAAATCCAAATCCAAATTGAATAACCCTTCCATTTCCAGTTTTATTGATTCCACTTACAATTTATTCCATTTCCATTCCAGTCCTCGTGTGAAATTCCACGTCCAGCCAATTCCGCGGCAACGCCACTCCACTCTCCAATCCTGTACTTACTCGTAGTCAAGGAGTTGGAAGTTGGAAATTGGGAGTTGGGAATTGGGAGTTGGGAGTGCGCGTAGTAAGGACTGCGGAGGAATGCACCGGGTTTGAAACGACACATGACTTGAAACGGACACACTTACACTCGCTCACTCTGTCACACTCACGTGACAGAGCCAGTTTTCACAGTTCACACAGCAAGTCAATGGCGCGCCGAGGCGGGTCGGGGGTGTTTCGTTGAAATAAAACCCCTTAAGGTAAAAAGACTGAAATGTGGGACTCTTATCAGAAATAAAAAAATGTTTTTTTTGGGCTGCTGTCTGCACCCCCTCCCCCTTCAAAGGTGAGCTCAGCGCACCGGTGCCTCTACTATCCTAAAATTGGCTTGGCCAGAAAAATCGGGACGTTCGATTTGTCAGGAGGCATTTTGTTATCACAAGATTGCAGGCTATACAAAAAAGTGTGCAGTGTGTAGCATTCATGTACTCCAGGTTGAACATGTGGTCTTGTGGTCAACTATTTCCGCCTCAAATCAAAGCACTTTTTCTGTTTAACCTGCAGCCTTGTGGTAGCAAATTGCCTCTTGACGAATAGAGCGTCCCGAGTTTTCTGGCCAAAAGTGTAGAACTGTACAATTGCCGGTTTATTAAGCTACAAGTCCCACCTCACTTCGGGCCACTACCCTTCCCCTTCCCAACTGTTGTCCTCCCCGGTTGCTTCTACGAGCGCTGACCAAAGGTCTTTTTCAGTCTTTGGTCATGAAACATTTGATCACTTTGGAAAGCCCAAGTCCAAGTGTTTTTCAATCTTTTAGTGTAAAAATCCCGACATTTGGACATTGGTCGAATAAACAGTGTGGCCATAATTGTAGGAGTGAAGATAAAAGTGGGCGTTTTCGTTTCTCATTCCGCACTCGCTCGGGCAATACTCAATATTTAGGGTTTGAACTTTTTCTGTGATGGGGAAACAATAAGAATTCTAAAAACATCGATCCGCATTTTATCGAGTTAGAGGATATTGGTCAACATGGGAAAATAGAAAAGGGGCGGGGACAAAAAGGGGAAGAGGGCAGGGGAGGGGGACTTAGAGCCTAAGCCATAATTGTCGGTAGACACTTTTGGTCCGCCAGTGACACAGGGCTGCACAGCTTACAGTGGCGGATTGAGGCTATGGCAGGCCTGCTTTTGGGGTGGAAACAAAATGTCTGATCTCCTAGGCTCGTCCTAGACCTGTGTGGCTGCCCCATGTGCATGTGGAGAAAAATATAATAATTCAGCCTATTTGTTAATTTGGGAACAGGGGAACAGGAAACAGGGGAACAGGGGAACAGGGGAACAGGGGAATAGGGGTATTATATACCGCCTCTCGTCGAGCCCCAGTGCATTGTCCTGTGACGGAAAAACACAATCAACTGATCGATATATGCGGATGCAGGCAGTTTACATACTCTGTGCAGAATACTTGCTGTATATCGCCATTCTCAAGTACATGGTGCATTCTCTTTTTCTCCATACCAGATCTATAATTGAATCCCAAAATTGGATACAAAAACAGCTACAATTTCACAATGACCAACCGGCCTCAAGGGGCGAGAAGATGGGAAAAAAAATACTCGTCCACGAATTGAGCCGTCGCCCATTTCAATTGCGACAAAGATCATACCGCTGAGCTAACAAGGAATTCGCAATGACAAAAATACTTTGACTACAAAAACAACTGACAAGTGGTCAATTGACACTGTATTCGTCCTTTACTAACACTAAATATTTTTAAACTCTTTGTTTAACAAAAGTATTGAAATCGACAAGATTTTCTCCATTTCGAGACACTTCAAATTTATTCTGGAAAAACTTCTAAGTTCCAATAAAATTGGTGTCATAAACGATACTTCGTTTGGTCACCTTTTTGATTCAAAGACTAAAAAGGGTTAAACTTGCTTTGTTACGCAATATGAAACGTTATTTAAGACAGTAAATGTAACTGCCATCGATTGTAACCGTATTTAGGACAGTAATTTTAACCGTTATCGATTGTAACCGTATTTTGGACAGTGTTTTTCGGGAGGGTTTTGAGAGACCCACACGGAAATGCTTTATCCATATGTCGGGAAAAAGAATAATGCCGCATTGTAAGCATGATGATTGCAGGCGGCCCAAAGGGACCTCCTGTTTGAATGGGTATGTATGTGGGGGGGGGGGATACGCCCTTCAGAATGACTATGTTGATGGATGCTTTAACTGACACAGAACAAGCAGCCTCATTGCCCTTGTCAACCGCGTTGTTTTGTCAAGTTTACAGTGTTATTATGCAAAAACCATTTTTCTTACTCGCACACAGGCGCAAACTTTTACGCTGAACACTATGCAAAGTCTTCTGCTTATTTTCTCGTCGCGAAAAGGTTCGAAGTTACGCCATTTTAGTAGTGCCATACCTCTGGCGATGAGTTACGTTATTAGCTCGCTGGTTTTCGGATCGGCGGATTGTTCTTGCATGGAGGTGGAGTTACTCATTTACGGAATGTGGCCGCCGATGTTGCTGCAGTCGATTCCGTTAGCCAGTCCGGGCTTCGACGTCGGCATTACAGAGGTCAATAGAGAGTTTGCGGGTGCTCTGGTGATGAAGCGGAGCTTTGTTTCGGGCAAAGAGCTCCTCGGTTGCCTGGATACATCGGCTAACGTTGACCAGATATCTCAGCACTATTATAATTACAGACAAAACGGCAGCGACCGTCTGTTCATTTTGATATACCTAGGTAAAAGGTACAAAAAAACTATCGATTGCAATTTTTACCGATAATTTTGTTTGTTTGTTGCATTTGACTGGTTTCAGGGTGTGATGACTCGACAATTTTTGGACAGCTAACCAGAGGTAAAAGTTGTAAATGAAATGTTAAGCCGAAAAACCGTTGTGTCTGTGTCTGTGTCTGTGTCTGTGTCTGTGTCTGTGTCTGTGTCTGTGTCTGTGTCTGGGGTTGTGTCTGCGTCTGTATCTATGTCTGTTACTTCTTAGTGTCTGTGTCTGTGTCTGTCTATATGTATCTGGACCGATCGCATGCCTCTCTTTGTCTATGTTTACACCCCTGTCCGTGCAAGGTTTATGTCAGCTTTCATGGTGACATTTTCAGAATGGAACATTTTGGCATTTTCTGGGTAAGATCAATTGTGGATATAAACTCCCTCCTTAATCTTCAATGCACCCGTCACTTAGCTCTGAAATAATGATAAAGGAAAAAATGTTTATAGTGGAGCCACATTCTCCAATCAATTGAATCCAGTTCTCTATCCCACTACCTTGGTGACGGGACCATTCGATTTCGGGTTATATTCCGTGATGATGCGAGAACTCTGTGAGGCATCCAACTGGGATACGGTAGGATTCATCTTCGACACTTCGAGTCCTGTTCCGTTTCCCCCACAAATCTACCAAATGTTCGCTTCAAACGAAATCGTTCTAACTGGGAGGCTTCAACTGCAACCGTTCCCGATCCAGGCCAATTCGAACCTGAGCGACCTTGTAAAAAAAGTGTCACAAGTATCGCGAGGTTTGTCGGCAAAAATGCATAACCCTAACAAAAGTTTTTTAGTGTTTGTCCGATCAAAATTACTCCCACACATTGTGATGTGTGGGAGTAATTTTGGTCGGACAAACACTAAAAACACACAAAACCATGTCCTGCACACATAAAAAAGTCTGAAGGCGCATATTTTGTCCCATGTGACAAAAAGCGTGTTATATTTGTGTGGGGAAAGGTCACCCAGGATATATTTTGTCAGCACCAGGATTTTATTTGTGTGTGCGGAAAAATTTCATGTGAGCCGTATACAGCACGGAAATTCAATTTCTTTGTACAAACATTCTGATATTTTTAATGGTATATTTAGATATTTGGACATTGTGGATATTTTGGATTGCATTTTTGTTTTTTGTACTTTAATTAGGCGGAACCGTTTAGACGGTGGACTGAAAAAAAATGTTCTGCCAGGGATTTTTAATGTTCGAGATTAAGAAACGACATTTTTGTCCGGGAAGCAGTACCGTGCAAGGATGAGTTTCTGTCTGCGGCAAAATCGGGACACTCGTTTTAGGGAAAGTGTAATAATGGTACAAGCGTGGACACTCTTGCCCAAATTTTGACTGCAAACGAGGCCACAATGTGTAAATAGCCTCTCTTTGAACTTTTCAACTAAACTACAAGTAAATTGAATAAAAAACATTTAAGATAGAAATTAAATGATTTCAATGGATCACCTCGTTTTTCCAATAGTTTTTATTTTATTTCAGCCCATCGTAAAGCGCTTTCCGGAAAGTACGATTTCAAACGTGCTGCTCACTAAATTGTATTTTTGCTTTTCTAGTTGTTTTTCTGGTTGGAGCTCCTCTTTTACTGCGCAAAATTATGGTGAGAATGGCCAACTACAGAAGTCTTTTCGTATATTGTTAATATTCCTGTACATTGCATGTTCAACAGTATTTTACCAAAGAGCGTCATTTTTTGTAGAACACAATATTACCAATCGCAATCGATAGAGAACGTCGATTAAAAAACATTTAGGTGAGGAAAGTCAAAACTGAGAAAGATTAGACGGTTCCAAATCGGGTTATCAATCAATCAACCAATCAACCATTATAATCCCATTCGCAATCCACGAGGTGTACCGCACAAACCTGGACAACGGCTCTGTTATTCATTAATAAATATATAGTAATAATATATACATATGTATATTATAATTATACATATTATATTATATGTATACATATGTATATTATAATTAATATATATGGCCTTAAACCCATGAGTAGTTTTCACCACAGGTAAGTCTCAAGTTTTCCTTTTAAAAAATCGATCGGGTTGTAATGGTTGATTGGTTGATTGCACGTATATTAGTGCGATGCGCAATTTGAGCTGCTACCGTGCATTTCGCATGGGATTGTAATGGCTGATTGATTAATTGTAACTCAAATTGGAACTGCCAAATCTCTTTCAGTTTTGACGTTCCTCACCTAACATTTTTTATCGATTCCTATTGACCTCCTCTATCGATTAGCTACAAACATTATACAAGTTTAAATTTCACTGTATGTTTACTGTGTTATAATCCGTAAGGGTCTCGCGCCATGATAACTGAATTAAACGTTATTAATCAAGCAATCGAGACAAGCGCTCCGTGTTGTTCGGACACTGTCGCCTGTGTGAATTCTTTCATGTTGAGTCATACACAACAAAACTATGGTAGGCAGCAGAACAACTAGATTTGTTTTTGGTTGGCAGACTAACAAATTAATCTGCGCATTACGTTACAAGCCACTCTTATTGTCGACCTTTTTTCCCCGACTGTATTCTACCAAGGAGTGTTGGTTTTTGTGAAATAGTATTATCTGATCCAATAGATTGAAGCTCTGAAGCAAAACAAAACATTCACTGATTATGTAAGTTGTTCTTTGAGTACCAGACCAGTTAGATTAATTAATTATCGATACAAGCTTATATTACACGAATTCTGCTATACCAAAAAGGCTTGGATTGTTTTGGAATTGCCCGAGCAAGCCCTGGGACCTGTAACATGGCAGCGGAACGACACATACGATGACGTACGTGTGACGAGACTGTTGAACCAAATCCCGAAGAGACAACTCAGTTTATTTTAATCTAGGTGGCTCTTGAAGCCTTCGGATCCATGAAACAGATGATACTTTGCTTCGATCGCGACTCGGAAGCGGATTGTTTACTCAAACAAAAGATTATTCGTGCTACCGAGGAATCGTATGGGTATAGCTACCCTCCAGGTCGAGCGGTACGTAACACAGTTTATTTGCAACTATTTTATTCTGTGTATGTGTTATGCTTTTAAATGAAAAAATTTATTTTTTAATTAGCCCAGCGAATTTGCTACGACCAGCTATCTGGTGGCGAAGACGATAGCAAAGGTACGCTTACAGCTTAATCCGCCGCGAAATCGCAGGATCCGCTAATTACCATTCAGAGGTATTTCAGGTCATTAACGATTCAGTGCATCAACACCTCGACATCAAGAACGGGCAGGTGCTTGCTCAACAGTTTCGTAATCAAACGTTTACTTCCGGAACAATCGGCGGACTTTTTATTGACGCTGCTGGAAAACGGCAAAATAAGATTTGTCTGTCGAGCTTTGACCGGTCCATGCGAAAATTCACGGTGCGTCTACACATCGTTGTTAAATTAATTAAGTAGAAATGTAATAAGTACTAACTAGCGAACTGTATGCAGTTAAAAAAAGGCCGAGCCTCTGAGGGCAGCGTGTTAAACGTACCTAATTTACCTATTTCATGCAGATCGCACAAAACAAGTTAAGTAGACGCACTTACAAATATGCAATTATTGCAAATGATAGACCTTTAGAGTTGCTATGTCAACCACCGGGAAATACAGGGAATACCGGGGAAGAACCCCGGGGGCCCCGGCATACCCCGGGGTTTTGCCCGGTTCTCTATTGGAACCAATAAAACTTGCGTTCTACGCACGCAGCAGGTGCTTTGCTGCGAATGGTCGGCAGCAGTGGCCGCTTACACCCATTTACGTCACCAGTAATTGATTGTTTGTGCTCAGGATTGCACACACAGAAACATAAACGCCGGTTAAAAAGGGATGCAAATCAGAGATGGGCAACTTCGAATCCGGTGTTTGTTTGTGGAGTTTTTCAACTCCATCAACTCCACTCCGGAGACTTTAGCCGGGCTTGGAGTTGGAGGTGGAGTTGAAGTTGATCTGTGCGGAGTGGGATTGTTGTGTTTTATCAAATTTTTGGTTTTGAGATTTCATTTGATTGGTGTATTGTAGAGAAATCAGACGTGGCCCACTAGAGCATTGGCCATGCGCGTTGCCTCGGCTCAGCAACGGATTAGTCTTTTCTTTGTCCGAAGGGCTTAAACAGTATTTCGAGTTGCCAGCTGTGAGAACTAGTCCAATTTCTTATGGCAGAATTGTGTGAAATTTTTTCGATTCAAAATTGCTGCGATTTGAGCTTTTACGGCTCCTGCCAAAATTTAACGCACTTTCAATTTGTGTGGTATTATTCTGTTTGAATGTCGTTAGCGAACGACTAACGCAAATTAAATAAAAACAAATTCCTGTTTTTTATTACGTAAATTTGACGGGTGGAGTTGGAGTGGAGTTGGAGTGGAGTTGGAGTGGGCTCTCATGGGGGAAAAGAGTGGAGTTGGAGTTGGGATAGTGGAGTTGTGAAAGAAGTTGCAATGGAGTTGGAGTTTGTTTTTACCGGAGTTGCTCATTTCTGGCGTCAACAAAGAACACGAGCTCGCTGCGTTCATTCGGCGTTAATTATTTTAAATTAATTGTTATATATCAAATTATTGCAAATCTTAACTAAACAATATATTATCACTTTAATGCCGAATGAAATTTCACTCCATCTTTTACACCTGACACTCCGGTTGTTGCAGAGAGTTCTATTTCATGATCATACGCAGAATGGTCTTCAAGTGGTGCCCAAGGCCGCTGCTCAATTATGGGGTACCCCGGATAATATGGCTCCGCCCTCTAATCCGGTCTGCGGGTTTCTGGGAGAGCGCTGCAGGGAACATTCAAGTAAGAATGATTTTCTCAGGTCACCCTTTTTCCTGGCATTTTTCGGGCTTCAAGCAATGCCAATTACTGCGAAAATGCACCGAAAATTGGTCTACGTTTTTGTGCCACTCTCCGACCACATTTTGATTTGCTACTGAATGGGGAGAGCAGAAAAAAATGTTTCCAAGTCGGGAAGTCCTAGAGTCCTTCCTGCAATCACCACAAGCGCAAGTTCTGAGATCAGCTCCGCCCCTGATTTGTAAAAGATTTTTCTGCTCATGCCTTTCGATTGCAAAATAAATTTTGCATCGACTAGTTTTAACTCTCTGACTACCAGGTAGCATCAACTTGCTAGATTTACAGGTCACATTCGATTTTCCGAGCGCGATTTGAGTCTTTTCGCTCAAAATGGAAGAAATCTACTTAACACCAACTTGCTAACAGTTGGAAAACCTGTGCACTAGTAGTCGCAGTGTTTTTGTTACACAAAAAATAGAGCTCTAGACTGCTCAGTGATAAGTTAAATACTATTGAAATTTTGGAATTCGGATCTGCAAGACAGCATGAACAATTTGGAACCATTAGGAATCGATTTTAATCCTGCTCAATGATTCCGCAAGTTGTTACTTGGTAACGGTAACATGCTACAAGTGAATCTAGCAATCAACCATTGCACTTGAAACAAAATCAATCCTTCAGTGAATCCCGAGTGTCCGTTAATATCTGCATGAAATGGTTTCCTCCCAATGAAATTATAAAAAACGCAAATGATCTTTTTACAGTTTTTCAAATAAGAAGTTGCCAGGAATAGAGCAAATGACCAGCGTAGTGTTTTATTCAAAATGCACAATCACCCATCTCCACGGAGAATTGATTCGAACGTGCATTGGATGAAGAGATAAATGGCGTTAACCGAATGTTTTTAGAATGTGTCTGGAAAATTGGGAAATAATGCTTAACAGGAGAACTGCTTAATGTTTCCTATTCGTTGCCTGCCGATTCATTCGGCAGCTTCTCTAATCTAGCAATGTTTTGCTAGACCCAGTACTACCCACATACCCAAAACACCCGGTTACCAGAGAGTTAAGAAAAACGACTTGTAATTTTTCGTTGAATTGGGCAGTGATTGGCATTGAATAGCCCTGGAAAAGGAGAAGCCAAGTATAAAGCGAATTACTCGCACTTACGGTCAACGCACTAGAAGGTCACTCATGATTTTTTTCTCCGATGCACCAGCTACAATCATCGTTATCAGCACCGTCATACCAGCTGTCATTGCATCCGTTCTTCTTGGCTTCATCTTGCTCTGGTTAGTCGCTCTTATTGGTCATAATTATTTGATGTGATTTTTGCGGTTGGCTGAAAGTAATTGCAATCCGTGTAATCTTTCCGGTTTTTGTTCCAGTCACATGTGTCGTCACAGCTACATCCACGACCTCTGGTGGAAACTAGCGACGCAAGACCTTTCCGCTCGGAGTAATCGTCTAGACTAATTTTTTAGGAAAGTTATAGTAAGATAGAAATTAAGGTTTTAAACTCACAAATACTAATACTAATAGCATAGCATATTAAACTCACATGATGCTATAGCTCATTAGATGCTAGACTACTCATAAGGGAACGGAATGATAGGTGACACGCCGATCTATAATGGACTAAATTAATCGAATTTGGAGTGGAAGAGTGTCAAAAATCTTAGAATCTCACGTTTTGTGTGGGTTAGAGTGGTAAAAAAACTGAGTTGAGTTTTGCTAGAGCCTTAATCAAACAATTAACGGTTGAGATGAATGGAAACCCGCGGAGCCATCGGGGAACTTTCGAATTTTCTCCCGCTCAAACCAGATCTCGTTTGTCGATGGAATATTTGTTAAATTCTATTAATTTAGTTCACTGTTTGAAAAAACAATTCAAACAGATATGCGTGTCACCTACCGTTCCGTTCCCTTGTAAGTCTAGCGAGAGGAGGGGAAAGCCTTGACATCAAAAGGTCTACCCCCTCCCCTCCCACGGAGCGAGGGACAGTTTAAACGCGAAGGGCAACAGCCAATGCAAAAAAATCCCCCTCCCCCCCGCGATGCAACCGATACGACAGCGCTGGTACAAAATTGCAGACAAATATATAAGCACCCGCGTGTTTGTCCATGTGCCTGTGAAGGGGAATAGAGGAATTAGGGAATTATATACAGCCTCTCGTCGAGCCTTGGTGCATTGTCCTGCGGACAAATAAAGCCAACTGATCGATATATGCGGATGCAGACAGTTCACTCTGTACACTATACTTGTACACTGTGTATCGCCATTCTCAAGTGCATAGTGCATTTTCTTTTTGTCCATACCAAAATGAATCCATAATTGCATTCGAAAATTGGATTTAAAAATAGCTAAAATTATCGACTGAAAAATATGTTTTTTTAATACCTCCTTTTCCAGTCAATTAAAATATATTACTATTTATTTGCCCAAGAAATAATTTTAATTACTGTACTGCCACGATTAATACGGTCAGTTAATCCTCGCCTCCGTCACACGCGCCTCTGTAATGAGTTGGCACTCAGTCAACACACACAGGCCGAGTGCGCTGCCTAGGTGTAACAACCGACTGTTATGATCGTAGCAGCACGAGGTAAAACTTTTAATTCGGCTAGCTTTTTGCGTTCCAAGCTCCCTAAGTGTCAGTGACTTGGATACAAACGTTGAAACTTTGATAAAGTCAAACAAAATTTTGCCAAAAAGAGGAAATTGAGAGAGGGGCAGGAATACCTTTGTAGAACTTAGACGATTGCTTTGAAAAGTAAGAAAAAGTTTTGCTGTAAAAGAGACGGAATTGAGGCTGTAGAGGCGCCACTCGCAGGTTCAGCTCAGGCAAACTAGCACACCTTACAGTCTACACACTCTTGTCAGACACACACTGGCACATTTTGCAGTTGACGGCAGGTGCGTTCATTCTTGTAGTGAGAAGTGCGACACTTGCGCCCCCTAGCCGAATTAAAAGCGATTTTGCCCGTTAGCCGAATTAAAAGTTTTTTCTCGTACAGTGCTTTCTAATGTTTTTTTCTAATGCTTTTTCAACAATTTCGGGCGGGACTTTGAGCAATAGATTCACAATGAGAAAAATACTTTGACTACAAAAAGGACTGACTATTGGTGAATTGACACTGTAATTACCCTTCACTAACACGGTGCGTATTTTTAAACTCTGTGCTTAACAAGATGTTTTCCTTGTCCAGACTTTTCAAACTTACTCAATATAAGTCCCAATATAATTGGTGTCGTAAATGATGTCCCGTTTATAAACACCTTTTTAATTAGGGGACTAAAAAGGGTTACAAGCAACTTTGCAACAATATGGAACGGTATTTAAGATGGTAAATGTAACCGTCATCGATTGTTAGGGATGGTATCAAATAACGAAAAGCTAACAGTTTGATATGATTTGATTTGATTTTGAAAGTCATTTGATCATTTGATTTCTCATACTCCTTTACCCATGAAAATATGATTTGATTTGATTTGAATTGAATTTGAAATTTGACATTTGACATTTGATGCCATCCCTATCGATTGTAACCATATTTCGGATAGTGTTTTTCGGGAGGGTTTGCCCATCCCTGGCCCTTCCATGAGGGTTGCTGGTTCCGACTTATTAGGACCCTAAACGAGCCTCTGGTGGTGGTGACGGCACGCGAAGCGTAATGGCGTTTACTAAAAATTAATCTTTAATAAAGTGATTCCGGTTTCCTGGACTGGAGAGACCTACTCGGAAATACTATTTGTCCATGTGGCGGGAAAAGAATAATATCGAATTTTTAGCATGATAATTACAGGTAAAGGCCCAAGGGGAACTCCTGTCTGTCCGGTTTTGTCAGGTTTTCAGTGTTATTATGCACAAACCATTTTTCTTACCCGCACACAGGCGCAAACTTTTACGCTGAACACTATGCAAAATCTTCTATCTATTTTCTCACCGCGAAAAGGTTCGAAGTTATGCCATTTTAGTAGTGCCATACCGCTGGCGATGAGTTGCATTATTAGCTCGCTGATTTTCAAAACGGCGGATTGTTCTTGCCTAGAGGTGGAGCTGCTCATTTACGGAATGTGGCCGCCGATGTTGCTGCAGTCGATTCCGTTAGCCGGTCCGGGCTTCGACGTCGGCATTACAGAGGTCAATAGAGAGTTTGCGGGTGCTCTGGTGATGAAGCGGAGCTTTGTTTCTGGGAAAGAGCTCCTCGGTTGCCTGGATACATCGGCTAACGTTGACCAGATATCTCAGCACTATTATAATTGCAGACAAAACGGCAGCGACCGTCTGTTCATTTTGATATACCTAGGTAAAAGGTACAAAAAAATTATCGATTGCAATTTTTACCGAAAATGTTGTTTGTTTGTTGCATTTGACTGGTTTCAGGGTGTGATGACTCGACAATTTTTGGACAGCTAACCAGAGGTAAAAGTTGTAAATGAAATGTTAAGCCAAAAAAACCGTTGTGTTTGTGTCTGTGTCTGTGTCTGTGTCTGTGTCTGCGTCTGTATCTATGTCTGTAACTTCTTAGTGTCTGTGTCTGTGTCTGTTTATATGTATCTAGACCGATCGCATGCCTGGCTTTGTCTATGTTTACGCCCCTGTCCGTGCAAGGTTTGTGTCAGCTTTCATGGTGACATTTTCAGAATGGAACATTTTGGCATTTTCTGGGTAAGATCAATTGTGGATTTAAACTCCTTCCTTAATCTTTAACCCCACCCGTCACTTAGCTCTGAAATAATGATAAAGGAAAAAAATGTTTACAGGGGAGCAACATTTTCCGACCAATTAAATCGGGTGCTCTATCCTACCACCTTGGTGACGGGACCTTTAGATGTCGGGTTATATTCCGTGATGATGCGAGAACTCTGTGAGGCATCCAACTGGGATACAATAGGATTAATCTTCGACACTTCGAGTCCTGTTCCGTTTCCCCTACAAATCTACCAAATGTTCGCTTCAAACGAAATCGTTCTATCTGGAAGGCTTCAACTGCAACAGTTCCCGATTCAGGCCAATTCAAACCTGAGTGATCTTCTACAAAAAGTGTCACAAGTATCGCGAGGTTTGTCAGCAATAATGCAAAAGTGTAATGATGATCTAATAACTAGAGCATGCACACACCTGCCTAAATTTTGAAGGCAAACAAGGCCAAAATATGTAAATAGCCTCTCTTGAACTTTTGAATTAACTACAAGTAAATCGAATAAAACAACATAATGGATTGAAATTAAATGGTTTCAATGAATCACCTCGTTTTTCTATTAGTTTTTATTTTATTTGAGTCCATCGTAAAAAGCTTTCCGGAAAGTACGATTTCACATGTGTTGCTTACTAAATTGTATTTTTGCTTTTCTAGTTACTTTTCTGGTTGGAGCTCCTCTTTTACTGCGCAAAATTATGGTGAGAATGGCCAACTACAGAAGTCTTTCGTATACTGTACTGCCGCGTTAGCTTCATGCAGTAGAAGTAGACCCACCGTAAACTTAGACCTATGGATCCGCACATGAGCTTACGTACACTACGGGCTAGGATAACGAAGTAATGCTCTTGCAGTGCACGAAGCTGACGCGGCAGTACAGTACTGTTAATACTCCTGTACAATGCATGTTGAACGGTATTTTACCTAAGGGCGTTATGTTTTGTAAAACACAATATTATCCGATCCAACAGATCGAAGCTCTGAAGCAAAACAAAACATTCACTGATTATGTAAGTTGGTCTTTGAGTACCAGTTAGATTAATTAATTATCCCTACATGCTTATATTAAACGAATTCTGGTATACTAAAAAGGCTTGGATTGCTTTGGAATTGCCCGATCAAGCCCTGGGACCTGTAACTTGGCAGCGGAACGACACATACGATGACGTACGTGTGACGAGACTGTTGAACCAAAATCCCGAAGAGACAACTCAGTTTATTTTATTCTAGGTGGCTCTTGAAGCCTTCGGATCCGTGAAACAGATGATACTTTGCTTCGATCGCGACTCTGAAGCGGATCGTTTACTCAAACAAAAGATTATTCGTGCTACCGAGGAATCGTATGGGTATAGCTACCCTCCAGGTCGAGCGGTACGTAACACAGTTTATTTGCAACTATTTTATCCTGTGTATGTGTTATGCTTTTAAATGAAAAAAAAAATATTTTAATTAGCCCAGCGAATTTGCTACGACCGGCTATCTGGTGGCAAAGATGATAGCAAAGGTATGCTGACAGCTCAATCCACCCCAAAATCACAGAATTCTCTAATTAGCATTCAGAGACATTTCAGGTCATTAACGATTCAGTGCATCAACATCTCGACATCAAGAACGGGCAGGTGCTCGCTCAACAGTTTCGTAATCGAACGTTTACTTCCGGAGCAATCGGCGGACTTTTTATTGATGCTGCTGGAAAACGGCAAAATAAGATTTGTCTGTCGAGCTTTGACCGGTCCATACGAAAATTCACGGTGCGTCTACACATTGTTGTTAAATTATTAAATTAAGTACAAATGTATTAAATATTATGTTTTATAAATTATGTAATATTCATTTTATTGTTGCAAATTTTATTTTAATTAATATTAACTCAAGAATAACGGATGAAATTTCGCTCCATCTTTTCCACTTGACACCCCGGTTATTGCAGAGAGTACTATTTCATGATCATACGCAGAATGGTCTTCAAGTGGTGCCCAAGGCCGCTGCTCAACTATGGGCTACCTCGGATAACATGGCTCCACCAGCTACCCCGTTCTGCGGGTTTCTGGGAGAGCGCTGCAGGGAACATTCAAGTAAGAATAATTTTCTCAGTTTACCCTTTTTCCTGGCATTTTTCGGGCTCGTGCAAGCAATGCCAATTACTGCGAAAATGCACCGAAAATTGGTCTACGTTTTCGTGACACTATCCGACCACATTTTGATTTGCCACCGAATGGCGAGAGCAGAAAAAGATGTTCACAAGTCATTTTCGTATTATCTAGATTCGTGTTTAAAACACATTTTGTGTGAAAACCATTTCAAAATGGAAGAAATCCACTTAGCACCACCTTGCTAACAATTGGAAGGCCTGTGCGCTAGCAGTCGCAGTGTTCACAAAATATTTTGTTTCACAAAAAAGTAGAGCTCTAGATTGTTCAATGATAAGTTACATACAACTGAAATTTCGGAATTCGGATCTGCAAGAGCGGCATGAACATTTTGGAATCATTAGGAACTGATTATAATGCTGCTCAATAATTCCGCAAGTTGTTACTTGGTAACGGTAACATGCTACAAGTGTATCTAGCAATCAACCATTGCACTTGAAACAAAATCAATCGCATCAGTGAATCCCACGTGTCCGTTAATATCTGCATGAAATGGTTTCTTCCCGATGAAATTATAAAAAAGGAAAATGATCTTTTTACAGTTTTTCAAATAAGAAGCTGCCCGGAATGGAACAAATGACCAGCGTGGTGTATTGTTCAAAATGCACAATCGCCCATTTCCACGGAATGTAATCAGTTTTCAAAATACTCTAAGGAGAATCGATTCAAACGTGCATTAATGAAGGAATAAATAGCGTCAACCGAATCTCTTTAGAATGTGTCTGGAAAATCGGGAAATGATGCTTAACAGGAGAACTGCCCAATTTTTTCTATTCGTTGCCTGCCGATTCATTCGGCAGCTTCTCTAATCTAGCAATGTTTTGCCAGAGCCGGTACTACCCGCGTACCCAAAACACCCGCTTATCAGAGAGTTAAGAAAAACGACTTGTAATTTTTCGTTGAATTGGGCAGTGATTGGCATTGAATAGCCCTGGAAAAGAGGAAGCCAGGTATAAAGCGAATTACTCGCACTTACGGTCAACGCACTAGAAGGTCACTCATGATTTTTTTATCCGATGCACCAGCTACAATCATCGTTATCAGCACCGTCATACCAGCTGTCATTGCATGCATTCTTCTTGGTTTCATCTTGCTCTGGTTAGTCGCTCTTATTGGGCATAATTATTTGATGCGATTTTTGTAGTTGGCTAAAAGTAATTGTAATCCGTGTAATCTTTCCGATTTTGTTTCAGTCACATGCACCGTCACAGCCACATCCACGACCTCTGGTGGAAACTAGCGACGCAAGACCTTTCTATTCGGGATAATCGTCCACGCTAATCATTTTTACCTTGACTTTTTCAAGCAAATTGTTTAGGAAAGGTATAGTACTAGTAGAAATTAAGATTTAAGCCCGCAAATACATGGTGCTATAGCCCATTGGATGCTACACTTCTCACTTGGGGAGTTATTCAAGTTCCGAACTCAGAATCACTCTGACATATTTTTTTATGAAGACCTATTTAAGTGATGAATATAAAAAATTATCTCACCGCCATCGACAGACGAATTTATTTTTGGTGAAATTTGAAAGTTGGAAACGATGGAATTCAGCCTGCATGTATATCGAAACAATTTCTTCAATTTCTTTGCCATTCAGAATTTAACTGAAAAATATTAGCATCAACGAATTATTTTTCAGAGATCAAAGGGCGGAGCTATATGCATTGCTCCAAAAAGACTGGGATTTCGAGCGTAGTTTATAAAGAATGGCTCATAGCTCCTCTCCCTGGTCCCCGAAAAGTATTTTGCCGATGTCATTTAATTGCAAACATGGCAACATCGTCAAAAAAAGTTCATTCCGATGTAAATTTATCTACGTGAATTCCAATCATGCGGAAGCCTTTACTCGCTTTTGCTTTAGGTCAGAAAAAAGGGGTAGTATAGTGTACTCTCTCAATCATTTGGTGCTGCTTCTTAGACCCAACAGTACATTATGACTGCACACACTGTGTTCCACTGCAGTTATAATACACGGTTGATCTAAAACGCAGCATCAAATGATCGAGACAGTGCGGTACTGTAATTGGTTCATTAACCAAGTGCCGAATTCAAAATCACTTCAAATTATTTTGTTTAGTTTGACCTACTTCTGTGATGACTATGAAAATTTATTTCGCCGTTAAAGTCAGACAATTTTTTTGGGGGTGGAAAAACACAGGAAGATTCCATTTTTCTTCATTTTCACTCTAAATATATTGGCCTTTAGTACTAATTACAAAAAAAACGATTATTTTAACACTCCCATTCCACATTCAATTTCGAGTCAATTGGCATCACCCAAATATTTAAAATTAATACAATTCTGAAAATCGTCCTATATATATAGCTCTTATAAAAAAATGAAGCGGAGTCATTTTGTGTTCCACCTCTGAAAATCGGCAACAACAAAAATGTGTACAAACTATCAGCCGTCGTTAGATCGCACGACCTTTTGGGGAGCCCGAGTTTTCACGTGGGAACGACAGGATATGACATTACAGAGCTATTGATCTGCCGAATTTCCCAAAACCTTGATCGATAAATCGATAAATCGATGGTCGATAATCAGCTCACTCATTTCGAAACCAAACTACGTGTGCAGTAAGAGACTAGGCCATCCTTTCAAACTTTCAAAACGTTGCAAATAATAGTCTAGTTTAATTGTGGCAAGAAATAGGCATGAATGTGATGTGAATTTGAAAATGCGAATGATTAAATATAATTTACTGTGAGAAAATATTGTTCAGGCTGCAGGGACGCCACTTCTAATGAAAAATCTCCCCCTGATTTATGGTATTTGCAACAGACTCAATCAGCTGATTGTCGGCGTGCAGATGCAATTTTACAGGTGCTCATTGCATCAAATGATTTATTTAAATTATTACTTTACTGCCATTTGTGCATGCTTCATCTTGGTTTAGTGTTCATCTATATTTCACGTTTTTATCATTTTTTAAATTTGTTATTCGGAAATGAGTAGCAGATTAAATGCGGCAATACATGCAGTTGAGGAAGGGGTATAACTGTTCGGAAAACGGCTTGCAATTTTTGCTTGTCGCAAAAAACTCTTTGACGGCATTTAAATGATCGAGAAATTGTGCTACGAGGAACACCGACCAATTTAACACCGAAAAAGGAGCTTGCGACTTGCAATCTACTTTTCAATTGTGTCGAGCCCGGTGTCCCGTTATCCAGATATTACCTGAAGAACTTGTCCTTGGTTTGTGCAAGGAGAATAATCTGCTTAGGAGCACTATTATCACCTGTTGAAACGCATCCTTCCTGCAGCGACATCCATCATTATTGGAGCGAATTAGCCAAACTGACATCCGGAAGAAAGCGAGACAATCGGCGGATGAGTTGTGTTTGCAGTACATTGCTCTCATTGCAAAGCTGTCTGTTTGTCTTGTCTGACTGTCTGTTTTTCTGTATGTCTGTCTGCGTGCCTGTAGGTCTGTCACTAAGTCTGTCTGCCCGTCTTTCAGTCAAGCCATCTATCTGCGACATTGCGGTGCGCATGCATCAGCGACTTGGCGGCTTCATTCCCTCGAAAAAGGACGTCCGACTGGATACTTCTGCTGGAAAGATATAGAGCGAAGCGTCTGCCCGGGTTGTTCTTGAAGAGCGTCTGACTTAAGCCCAAGAAGTTGTTAAATACAAAAAAATACAAAAGAAGACCGCTGCTTAGTTTAAGAAATCAGACAGAGAAAAGAAGCCTGCTGAAAAGCTTGAAAATCGACATAAGCCGATAAAACGCGAAAACGTTGTCTGGTGAACCGGAATAAAATAATGCAGAAACCTGAATAATACTTGCCTGAGTAAAACGACTGAGTTTCTAAAGATTGGTGGTTACAAAATTTATTCAGTGCATCTTGACTTGATTGATAACAGCAATATCAATTCAAGCAATCGAACGCCGAGGGTGCCCCCTGCCAACCGAGTGAGCCGATTAATCGATCAAGTGAAGGGTGAGCCAAAATACAGACTTCACCTCATAAATATGCCGATTTGTACGGTGAATTTTCAAGAGGATTTCCTGCAGACATCGGAGCTTGTCGTTTCGACTGCTCTTTCTCCTGGAGTTGCACCTGTTCCGGCCAGTTTGTTGCCCTCATCCGGATCCGGAGACTGCTGCGTAGCACCATCATCGCGGTCATTATTATTATCGGGTACATCCGACAATTTAGTCATCATAATTGCCTGCGGTCCGACCAGAAATTGCAGCGTGTGATAGGGAGGCGGTGGTGAATGCGAACATGGCGGTGGTTGGAGTAGATCTGAATCGCGGCGTCGAGCTGGCTGTTCGACGGAAGAAGTCCGCTTTGGCGTCTGCTTTGGCGGTCGTGGCGAGACCGACTTCGCTCGTCGAATCATCGGCGGTGGGAGTAATCGGGCTTTGCTCGGCGGTGGTGCCAGACGGCCTGGCGCCGGTTGGGAGTCATCGCAGCGCCATTTGTAGGCCTGCCCCACTCGCGCCAGCCACATAGTATAATACAACGGAAATAAAGTGTAAAATATATAAAAAGTTAAATAAATAAAAATACTGGTATAAAATGTAAAATAAACTAAACTTAAATTACCGGTATAAAATATAGAATAAATATAATATGGAATTGAACACAAAAACGGCAAGCAGAAAAGGCAATTCTGTAAGTGCAACAAGAGTGAAATTTTACGAGAAAAAAAGAAACGATGTGATGATGGGCTTCACCTGCTCATTCGTCGCCATGATTATGTAAAGGCAGACGAGGTTTTGTAGCCGCCGAGTGGAATAATTGTCTGCGATCGTGCAGAGTAGTTTTACCGCTTTTCACAATGAGAACTCTAATGGTAAATGCGTGTGAATGAGAAGGGCGACGTACGTCCAAAGAAAGCTCAAACATTTACGTTAAAGCAAGCAGGGTCCTACAATCGGGCAGGAACCCGGAAAGATCGTTCCTTAAAAAAACCTAAAAGTGTTTTAGTTAGTTAAATTCTAGACGTTAGTGCTTTTCAGAGTTTCAATGTCATCTTTTAGAATTTCGGGTGGTTCCCAACAAGTACACATCATCGGCTGGTAGTTACTTTATTTCTACCTAATTGATAGATTACCATCTATCATACTTCTTTCGAATGTAATGTGCCTATTCAGTTATTGCAACGTACATAGTCCCGCTATGTCGGCAGAACCTAGTACGTTCCTTCTTGGTCTATTGATAATTCTATACTAAATAAGAGAATGCTTTACTGTGGTCTAAATCACTTCTTCGACTTCCTTACTTTTCCTACCTTTCCTCTCCACTATCAACTGCAAATAAACTTTTACTCTATATTGTTCAGTCTAATAGCTTGTATGTTCAGGTTCTTCCGTTCTAGTAGGGACGAATGCTTAACGGTATTTCCTTTCCTTCATCATTCATCAGATTCGTCCCATCAAAAGTTTGAATGTTACGTTACGATTACATAATTTTGCGAACAGTCCCAAATACTGGCACGTCGTTCCAGTTTCCTTCCTTATTCACTATCGTATTCAGTTTGTTCCGTGTCTGAAATTTGTGTTGTCTTAGAAGTTACGTTTCCTATCTGAAATCTTCCGTTATCACTTGGGAAAGTTAATCTGTCGTAGGAATATAGAATACTGCAAGTTCTGAAGTGCTTTACTGTTCCACTTAAGTTTACGTAAAAATCTGACTGAGATCACCAAAATTCTTAACTTTTGTTAGCCAGAGTCGTCCACGACTTTGTTTTCTGACAGAAACTTGACTAATTTTTGCATTTTCTTGTAATGAAAGTATATCTTTTCCCCACCGGAAAAACTACCTTTTTTGTAGCAAAACAAATTGTGAATAACCGGTTTTTAATGACACGCACGAACCGTCAGCTGATGAAATAATTCTTTGTCGTGTGAAAACCGAAATTGGGAACTTGGAATCTCGGGATTATTTGTATAATTGAGTTGATGTGGCTGCAATTGTTCTCCAGATCTTTTTGATAGCCTCACTTCTGCGTTTGACCGTACGGTGCTTCCGTTGATTGATTGGTTGTTCGAGCCTCTGGCGGTACAAGGAACTGCAGCGCGTGAAACATCTGTCCTGGTGGCGGGTCGGCGGAGGTTTTTTTCGAATCTGGCGACTCATTGGAAGACGTGCGGGGCTTCTGATTCTGCGGACTGGGCGACACGGACCGATGTCGGCGTCCCTGCTGCGGTGGTGGGAGGGGCCGGGAGTGAGTGGGCGGTGGGGCGAGGCGCCCCGGTGGAGGGCGTGCGGCCTCGAGACGATGTTTGCGGGCGACTCCTGCGGCTGCTAATCCTGCGGTCTGCATTATGCGATCTCGGGAAAATTAAAAATGAATTTATTGCCCCGGAGTATGTCGTTGTAGAATGAAAGCTAGAAACAAAGGGGTAATTTGAAGAGCCAGGCAGGAGAATTTTCGGCAAATAGACACAATGCTTAACAAACTGATGGACAAACAGACTGGTACATGGGGACACACAGGCAAACAGATAGGAAGACAAGAAGGCAGACAGCCAGACAAACAGACAGACAGACAGACAAACAGACAGACAGACAGACAGACAG
>LRSR01008356.1:0-19250 GCA_001579985.1 Hypsibius dujardini
CAGACAGACAGACAGACAGACAGAGGTAGGGTAGTCAAGGCAGCGGAGCTTTTATCATCAGAGCGAGCAACAAGTGTGGATGAAATTCTTACCTGGTCCCAATGAATGAATTTCACTAATTCAGCTGCGACACAAGAGAATGACCGATCGGATTACGTTTTCTTTCCGCAAAAAGCGTGAAAGGACCCAAAACCCGAATGAGCACCGATTTGCACAGTAAAGCCGAGAGAGACAAGCCAAACCACCGTTGTCTGAATTAGGCATGAACTGGGAGTCCTGGTTTTTCTGTCACACTACCAACCAACTGGCCAGTAATCCCTCCGCCGAAAGACAATCGCCAGGGCGTGTGCCACTTGGGTGGTCGCGTTTGTCTGCCTGTCTGTGCGTGTGTCTGCCTGCCTGTCTCCACCTCAGTTTGCTTCCTTGTCTGTTTGTTTCCAACGCCAGACGACATGTGTGCAATTGCGAGGGCCACTTGTCTGCGCGGGATCTGATCATTGTTGATGGCCTATTTATTATGGAAAACGGACGGGATATGATGACCATGCAGTGACTGCCGGAGGCACTCCCCTTAGCTGGAAATGAAAATTGATCGTATGGAGTATGTATATGGCTTCCCGGTGGTCCCTATTTCCAGACAGAAGGGTACCGGCGGATGGGAGCAATTAGTATCCTAATCTTATTTGGCTCCTGCCACTTAAATGTTAGAGACCACACACGACGGAGACGGTTGATCGAAGAAAGACGGTAGCCAGCAGCTGCATCCGGATTTTCAGACATGATCGCGCCCCTACTACTCCTGCAGTTACCAATATTATTGTACGTGCAATGGGAATGTCTGCTGCGGCTGCGTTTTCTGGGCGTGTGCTCTCGGAGATCTCAATCTCATAATCATGTTCGGCTCGACATCCGGGAATAAAATTGAAGACAGAAATTACGCACACGCAAATCTGTATGTTTCTATCTTATTCGTTTGTCTGTCTTTCTGTGTGCATCCTTCTTGTCTGCTTGTATGCCTCTATCTTGTATGTATGATATGTATATCTTGTTTGTTTGTTCATCTCAGTTGTCTATCTGTCTGCCTCCAACTTGCGCATATGTTGGCCACCATACTGACTGTACCGAATGCTTGTCTGCCTCTCTGTCTGTCTGTCTGTCTGTCTGTCTGTCTGTCTGTCTGTCCCCATGTCGTCGGCAAAACCCTGGAAGAAATCACCGAAATCCCAAAATGCCAACAATAAAAACACAGTATAACGTGTAAAATTTTTGCATTACTGAAACATCAGAGCGCAATTCAAAAAGAGGATAAAAAAGGAATAAGAAATGAACTGTTTTAAAGAGGAACTACCTCCCGGTGCTAGAAAAAAATTATTTTTGAGGAACCGCTTCGGTCGATTTTTCCAGTTAATATTTCTTATTCTTGTCCAAGACAAAGTTCGTCCGGCTGTTCCGGTCGAGGACCTTCAAAAAGTACTCTGCCGGAATGCATCCGGCCGCATTGCCGGGACTGAGGATGACCCCGTTGGCAGACTCAAAAAGCGGGATCCCGTCCCGCAAGACTTTCTCCACGTCGAGGTAAATGAGGACGTTGCAGTTCTTACGGATTCCGCTGACGTCGTTCTTCTCGGTCGGTTCACGTTTGCTAAAGTGAATGTGTTGCCGAGTCATCGGTTTGAGACCTTCTCTGAGGATGGACTCCATGAATCGCGCGTAGGTTCCGTGAAGGGCTTGCGGGCAGTCCGCGGCGGATGTGATGGCGGTGAGGGCGACCTCCACCGCAAGGGAATGACCTACCATCATCACAAGTACACAAGCAATATTAGGAAAACAATCAGGAACTAATTGGCTTATAACAGTGCAGTTGCGTCTTATCTTTTTATGTACATTTTTCGAGGAGGGAAATTTTATAAAAAAGGCGATAAAAAAATTAAGCTAACAAAATTAACTGAAAAACTTTTCGTTTCTGAAAAAAAAAACTCTTAAAAAAGCTTTGGTCGCTAAATCAAATGAAAAGGTTGGAAATATTAATCACGCAAAAGGCAACTAACTAATCAACTCAAAAATAAGAAAAATTAAACTAAAAAAAAAGTAAATACAAAGTTAGGAGAGAAAAATTCTTTGGTCGCTAAAATAATGAAAAAAAGGAAAGTTCCTCAGAGAAAAGAAGGCCATAATAAGTAAATAAACAATAAGAAAAAAATACTTTAAACTAAAAATTTAAACTAAAACTCTTCATGAATATAACTTTTAGTTTAAGATTTTCTATGTCCGAACAAATTCGACTAAGAAATTTCGTTGTTAAATTTAATTTAATAAAAACTAAATCTGAAAATTATACTAGGAAATTCACTTTTCAGACATTAGAAGTGATTAAATTCAAACTCATTCACTAAATTGTAGTTGGCTAAAAACAAGAAAAGTTGCCGAATTTTGTATTCCCTTGTCACTCCGCGATATATAAAAAATGTAAAAAATGACAAAATTCCATTTCGAATGTTTTTTTGTTATTTTTCCTGTATTTGTTTTCTCAACCGAAATGACAAAATCGAAATGAATTATTCCATTCCATCAAAGAAATCAATCAATAACCCGAGGGCAGCTTGTTAATGAGGCCTTTTTTCCTTTATCGAGAACGAAATAAATATGCCGATTTCTTGATTCCTGATTCCACAGTTCTTTCATTCTACATTTACAGAATTCTTGAAACAATTTTCAATTACTGACAGCCACAAAGTGCAATTAAAAGAACTCATCAAAATCGTTGGTTGCACAGCGAGCCAATCGATCAATCAATTGAGATCATCTCAAATGAACAAATCAGCTGTCGTAAAAACCTCATTTCATCCAATCGACCAATCAACCAAAGACACAGCCCCATAACTTGCCTTGATTCGCACAGACTTCTAGGATTCTATCAGTCTCCCGCAGCGAGTACCGGGTCTTGGCGTCAGCGGCCACAACATCCCTGATCATCTGCTCGGTACATCCCTTGAACTGTGGCAGCTGGAGGAGGTGTCCGACGTTGGCGTAGCCATCCGGCGTGAGGGGGAGTTCCGCGTCAACTGCGCCGTGCCGCAGCAGATAACTCAATGTTTTGGACAAACGCTGCAGTGGATCGTCGTTACTGTGATAGCCGCGGCTGTTTCGGGACATTTTCTTGGAATAGGTATAGATATAGAAATATGCTGAAAATGAGAAATTTGATGGTTTTTCTTTAACGAGAACGAAATGGATGGTTGAAATGATGAAAAATCACCCTGATGATCTCATCGACTTCAACCGCGATGACTCAGCGGTTTGAATTTTGACATCAGACGAAAACTGATTCATCGGGCAGTATGAGGTCACATGATTGACACGGAATATCTGTCTGTCTGCCTGCTTGCCTGTATGTCAGTCTGCCTGTCCATCTGTTTGCCTCCCTGTCTACCTGTCTGCTTGTCTGTTTGCTTGTCTGTCTGTCTGCCTGCCTGCCTACCTGGTCTGCCTGCTTGCCTGCCTCCGTCTGTCTACCTGCCTGTCTGCGTGTAAGTTGCTTTTCTTCAGAGGATAATTGTAAACAGAGCGTTGTCTAGAATTTTAATGATTCTCAAACTGATGGGATGTCTTTGTGCATACATATTCTTCACCGCTCCCTAAAAATATCGTCTGATGATGACTCGAAATCTCTATTGCGAAGGTTTTCCCTAGCAATCTCTTTGGCCACAGGTATATTCCATCACCTACCTGGCGTTCGAAATGCCATGCTTTGGAAAAGCACGAGTGAGACTGTCCATCATCCAACCGGAGACTCAGGATGGCAACAGCAGAAAGTCGACTCAGGCAAAGACCATTCCATTTGAAGTCGCGCCGCCTGCAGCATCTTCAGAGGCTCTTCGAGAATCAACAGAGCCCTGTCCCAGTCAGTTTTCGGAACCATTCAAGACCAATGCCATGCATTTGGGTGATGGGACGGTAATTTTGGATGGAGGGGGGGGAGGACTAATGGTGACCGCCCCAGCCGGAGAACCCCAAACGGCCGGACCTGGACCCAGTAAGACCATATTAAAGAACCCTTGCACGAATCGTCATACGTTGTGGATGACGTATATAAAAAAAAAGATGAAAGCGATGAAAGCGCAACTATGAAATGAAACGAAATATGTCAGTGTATGACGGAGGACGATGACGGAACTGCCTATAAAATTTAATTTCGTATACCCAACAGGTCTATACGGCTGTCGAAGTTAAAGCCTATGCAAGAGCTCGAGAAACCGCGGCAGATTCTTCCCAGAGGCTAGGAGCCGGACCCGCCGGAACCGGCAGCGAACTTTATGAAGAAGCTTAAACCACTGCCGGCGCTGCAAAACAAATGTCCTGAGAAAGGGAAGGCTGTTCGGGGTTCGCCTTCTTTTCTTTTATACCTCTAGCTGATTGATTGTTCTTTCGATTTGTTCCTGCGCGAACAGCGATAATGTCACTAGGGCAACCCACGGTTGTTCGATTCAGAGAGTATCCCGCCAGGAAATTGAACAGTGCTCATAGCAGTTCCATCTCACAGGACATGCGCCTGCCGCCCACGATCTCCAACAGGTGCCCAGGTATATATGTATGAGGACATGTACTCCAATTATTCCAACGGAAAAGAACTTGATAATGCAAAAGTATCGAGAATTCTCTCGACATCAGATTTAGAGCCGTAAATGTCGCTATTACATCATATTGCTTTCGAAACAGAAAATTGACTGCGATTGCCGTTGTATGTGTATGTCTATATATCTGCATATCTATCTGCCTTTTTAAGTCTGTGTGAATGCCTGTTTGTCTGTCTGTCTGTCTGCCTGTCTGTCTGCCTGTCTGTTTGTCTGTCTGTCTGTTATCTATCTGTGTTTGTTTCTGTCTATATGTCTCCGTATATCTCTGCCTATCCGTCTGTGTAAATCTCGGCCTACCTGTCTGTGCTTTGGTAGATGTAGGCTGATCTCCCCGTTTGTCTGTCTTTGCATGGCTGAATCTTTACTTCTTATCCTTATTCTCTGCCTAAATGACTGTCCCTGAATATCATGCTTGTGTATCTGCCTGTCCGCTCACACTGCTCATTAGAAATTGCGCTAATAGTTTAACACACTGCGCCCTCGGCCTCCATTAATTCGTGGGAATGAAGAACAGTTCGCCAGTTGTCTACTAGGTTATTTACATTACGTCACTGCTCCCCAATAGCGAAGCCATAGTTGTCCGGTTCTACATCTTCCTCCCCTGTGCGCTCTGTCGCCTCCGTTGTGACCGCATTCCAAAAGCTTTCCACCTGCAAGGCCGTCGTCTCGGTCAACGGTGTCAGGGTGAGTTTCCGACGCTGACTGAACGGAAGTCGGTACCGTTGACACGAGGCAGCGTCCAGCCCGGTCGACAGCATCGCCCTCCTCGCGAGCACTCCGCGACACATGTCCTCCAGCCTCGCGGGATTCTCTCCCGTGGTCCGTTTCTTCACATCGGGAGAAGCATCGTTTGTCAGAGCTTCCAGAATGCGGAGTGTCTGAATTTCAGCCATACTATGGGCAGTATTGGTCGGTGCGAACTTTAGGATACGAATCAGCAGTCCGACACTCTCTGGACCAATGGAAGAGGCTGCCCATTTCGGTGTGGCTGCCTTGATGAAGCCGTCCGATGATGAGGACGAGGAGAGCGGCCATACCATTGTGATGCCTGCTTGCAAACAGGCAAGAGCAGTGTTGGCAAGGGTAAAAAAGGCGCGATGCTTGAGGGCGTAGCTAAGGGCGGCAGGGGATGGGGGTGGACAGCCGATTTGCAGGAGAAACTGGAGAAGAGTGAGCTTGACGGAGTGGGAGGAACGAAAGTAACCAGAGCCGAAGTACCGGTGGTAAGGACTGATACGATCAATGAGGTACCGCATCATAGTGCTGTCAGGAAGGTGGATGTCGGTGACTTGGATGGTTTTGAAGAGGATCTGCTGTCCAGCTAGTTCACAAGTGACTGCGGCGCTGTAATGCACAGACTGAATTATACAGAATCGGACAGCCAGACAAACAGGCAGGCTGGCAGTCAGGCAGGCAGGCAGGCAGACAGCTGACAGACAGAGAGACAGACAAACAGACAAACAGACAGACAGACAAACAGGCAGGCAGAAAGGCAGAAAGGCAGGCAGGGAGGCAGACATCCAGACAAACAGGCTTCAGGCGCCAGGCAGGCAGGGAGGCAGACATCCAGACAAACAGGCTTCAGGCGCCAACGTACATGAAGGCCACATCTGTTAAAGTCAAGTCACCGTCGATCGCAAGATGCTCCAGCCGTAGAAATGGCGAAGTCGCCTCAAATAGCAGTTTAAATATTTCCAGCTCATCAGTGTGCTCCATGAAACTTTGATCGTGATACAGGTCGCCAACCACCAGAAACATTACCTCCGGTGCGATCATCGAACCCTCCAGACGCTGAAGTAGAAGCTTGACCATGCGAAGAGAACCAATCAAGGCAGCGTGCGAGATGCATGAACGCCATTCGTTGGCGAAAGGGAACAATTGCGGTGTCACTGCCACTCCGAGTCTTAAAAGCAGCTCCACCATGCAGGAATCATTCCTCGCGGCAGCCTGGAATAAAGACGTGCCGTAACCTGGGTCCGAGCACTCCAGGTTAGCCCCCGATTTGAACAGGAAATTGACGATCCGATGAGATCCAAGCGTGACAGCCTTAGTTAGGCAAGAGAACAAGCGATTTATCTGTAACAAAAGTAACACAGTAGTAGTGGATCTATTTGTCTATTTGTCTGTCTGTCAGTCTGTCTGTCTGTCTGTCTGTCTGTCTGTCTGTCTGTCTGTCTGTCTATCTATCTATCTATCTATCTATCTGTCCATTACTCCATCCATCCTTCCGCTTGCCTAAAAGTATGTTATTACTCGGCTTATACATAACATAAAGTCGTACGTGATCAATGTGCGTTGTCAGTAGACTGTGGTTTACCATGTGGTCATCAGGGGCTTCATACAAGTCGTCCGTTATCCGAGCGCCATATTTTTGTATCAACACAGTGACCAACGCCAAATCCTCCTGGCAGACAGCACGGAACAGGAGAGTGCCATGGACCGGGTGTCGGGTTTCGACATCCGCTCCGATGGTCAGCAACCATTCCGCTTCCATGCGGAAAAGTTTCTTCAGCCGCCTTAAATTCTTGACCGCATTTTTTCTTTCCTCTGGCCGAGAGAAAGGTTCGAAGTTAAAAGATGAGGTGTTGATTTGCGGGAGATTGAGCATATCGAGCAGGAGTCGATCCCGGATCGAGGGGCCTGTATGGGAAAATGGAAAGCGATGCTGGAAATGGAATTCCAAAACCGAAATGGAAGCAGTAAGAGGCATAGAAATAGAACTATTACTGTACCGATAAAACAATGCACACCAACCACTTAATAGTGTTTAAAATAACGTATTTGAATTTAAATTAAATATTAAATAAATTGTCATCGAATGGTAAAATGTATTTTAAATTTAAATTAATTAAATGCATTTAAATTTAATTGCTGCATACAGCAGTACTCATACAATAGAGACAATGTGCAACCCACCAAGCAATTGCACAAAACTAAACAATCAATCAACTTGTGCCGGCTAAAAATACGCTAACAGGCAAATCAATCAATATGCCCATTCACTTACTCGTCGAACCGACAGCTCCGGCTTCCGTTGAGGTTGCCCTCTCTCGGCGGATAGATGTTAATACATTAAGGTAAGGCACAACCACGGGATGTGTCTCCATCCCGTTAAAAAGTAGCTCCGCATCATCCCGCATTATTAAATCGGAGACAACTTGCCTTGAAATAAAGAAGAAGGAGGGGAAGTAAAATAATTTACAGTTAACAGCTATCAAAAGTTTGTTCTAACGCGCATGCTCACTCCTGAGTCACATGATAATATGCGATGGCTCATGCATGATTCATCCAGTGAACCCAGCGGAAGGCTTGACGCCCATCCATTGATTAATTGAATGATTATTCCGGTATGAGATGGTTACTTCATTTGGCATAGCCATTACAGGAAGTCCTTGATATTGCTCAAAATACTTTACGGTAAAGCAACAAAATCCGCTTTTTTATTTCAAATTAAATAATAAGTCTCTAATTTAAATCTCAAAAGTTCGAGATGCTAACTTAAATTCAAGTGTAAATTATGTCTAAACTTAGTAAAGAGTGCACACAATTATATTTTAATTTTGTTAAATTTGTTGCTCAAAATTCTCTACGGCAAAGCAGCAACATCCGGTTTTAATTTGAAATCAAACCAGTTTATTATGTGAATCCCAAGAGTTTGGGATGTTAAATTAAATTACAGCGTAATTTAAATCTCAGTAAAAGCAATTAAATTTAAAATTTACTTTAAAGTTAAGAAGTGGATTTGACATCACTCAGGGTTCGCATAAACAGAATCTATGCACCTGGTTCCAATTCTGCCCACTTCAATCGGAGCGGCAACAAATACACGGAGTGAAGTGAATGAGGGTAAACGTTAAAACGGAGGAATAAAAAAGGCCCCCCGGTTTTTATGATTAATAATACAAACAAAACAACAACATCACAGTGCTGATAGTAAAGTACTGAACAATTCCGATTAACTGGTGCTATTGCGCAATCAGCTCAGTCAAAAGACTGTAGCTGATTGGTTGCAAAAATAGAGACCACAAGACTGCACGTGCTTGTTTGCCTACATTCTCGCTGCAAATTGTGTGAGAATCCAGTGAATGATTACTTGATTGAAGTACTTCAGAGTTTTCGGCCCGTCGGAACAAATTTTCTGGGGGGTCCAAGAATCAGCACCAGTTGATCGGAATTCTACAGTAGATGAACCAACTAGAAAGGTGAGTTCATGCCGAGCTTCGTGCCAAACTGGAGCCGCGCCCGTTTCTGCTGCTTGTCCAGCTCGGCCAGCTCAAACCGCTTAATCAGTTCATTCAAGGGAAGCAGAAAGAGCGGCCAGAGAAATCCCACCAGCCACACCCAATAGGGCACAACAGCCAACAGTGAGGCCCCGCGGGGACCCACACTCGCTTTGGCGTCCGTGGAATTTTTCTCATCATCAACACCGGTCAGTAAACTGAAAGACGACTCATTCGTCGCAACGCCGTCGTGCGTCTCGTTTTTCGCGGAAGATCCTGCCATCCCGGCGAGATCGGCAAAGCAATAGACCAGCTGCAGCAGCCACGTCCCGAGCAGCGCCACCAGCCAAAACTGATTCTTCACCGAGGAATACCGCCAGAATCCCGGTCGCCCGTTGCCGTATCTGTAGGGTTGTCCGAAATTTATTTAAAGTTATTTTTTAATGGCTCTTCAAAGTGTATTAAACATATTTTATTAATGCCTGTTCAAAATATATTTAGAATATTGTTTTAATGGGTTTTTAACTGTTTAATGTTTAAAGTATTTGTTTCCGTATTTTTTGGTTTAACAAACGGTAATATATCGTTCACGTAAAATTTACAAGAATAAAAGTACAAAACAAAAATCAAATACATCTTCTGATTAACCTCGTTTTGCACTTTCCCGATAGGCATTTAGAATTGCAACCTTCAAAATTCAGCGTTTTGAGTTTAGCAAGATGCATTACAGAGAAAAAGAGGAAGAGCCGTAAAAAGTTAAATAAAAGTTTGCCGACTCAAGAAGGAGTTCTAAAAAATTAGACCGGGACACGATGACAATCATCCATGGCCACCACGGCTGGCGACTCAGCGAGATTTTTGGGTGATTTCAAAGCGCCGGGTTGCCCTTAAAGTCTGCCACCAAAAATTGTGGCCACGTGTGTACATGTGATAATTGTACGTACCCCATTGATATGAGACTAAAGTAGAGAACCACCAGTACCGCGGCAAAGTTTTGCGTCAACCGTAGCGTGACTTTGGGCTGGGACAAATGCCCGAGGACGGGGTAGCAGGAGAGTGAACCACCGTCACGGCAGCTCTCACTAAGGAGGAGAGCCTGGCACAGCAGGACAATGAAAACGGACGGCAGCCAGCGTAGAAGGAATGTCTGGGTGAACCGGAGGATGATGTCGCGGTTGAGGAGATCTCCCGCGCGGTTCTTCCCGGTGGAGATGCGCATCAAATTGCGGTCGTGCGGCGCGGCCAAAAGAGAGACACTGAGGAGCGGAAGAGAGAGGCACACCAGTAGGAGGAGGTGGCCGAGGGACAAGACGGGCGGGAGGCACAGCAGGTTGGCCAGACTGTTGAGGAGGACGAGTGCCAGGCCGGCGGAGATCAAGAATTTGAAGCAGTTCCGGAGGACGGAGAGGTTGTGACGTGACTGTGAAAATGTTTAAAAGAGATCCACGATGAGGCAAATTGTACGGCAAACAGAGAAACAGACAGACAGTCAAACACAAAGAAAGACCAACAGGCAGGCAGACAAAAGGCAAAGACAACATACGGGCAGGCAGGCAGGCAGGCAGATGGGCAGACACAGAGACAGACAGGCAGACAGACCGACAACCATGCGGACAGACAGAAAGAGGAATGCCGGGGTTGGGAAGATCTAGTTGGCTTACTTCAATGACTAGTTGCATTAGACTGAGGGGATCCTCTTTTTGGCAGGATAGTGAGCAATTCAGACTGGTCAGGGTGCGCATCAGTTCGGTGGGCAGGCATTGGGATAGTTTCCGGTCACCGGTTGGGTTGAAAATGCGAGAGTTCCGGCAGAGCTGAGGATACATTGGTTCTGTGAAAAAAAATGAAAGTCAGACTGAATACTATAAGTCAAGGGAAGTTAAGAGCAACCAAGCAATCCATCAGTCGAACAGCACCAAACAGCCGGACAGAGGGACATAGACATATAGACACACACACAGAGACATATATGCATACATTGAGACAGACAGACAGGTAACTACAAAAACAGACAGATAGAAAAACAGACAAAAAGACAGACAGACAGACAGACAGACAGACAGACAGACAGACAGACAGACCAACAGATAGAAAGACAGACAGACAGACAGATAGAAAGACAGATAGAAAGACAGATAGAAAGACAGATAGAAAGACAAACAGACCGACAGTTAGACAGACAGATAGACACAGAGACTGGCAGAGGCAAAGATAGGTCACATCTGTACCAAAGGGGCACCGCCTGATATGGAATGGCAGGTTGCGAGTAAGGCAAGGGAAAAAAGTACATATAACCCACCAATTGCAATTGATGCATCAGCCTGCATAAATACCGACGCGTTGGACAGGTTCGCCGAACTTCCCAAACAGCACACCACTTCCCCGTTCTCCTGCATAATCTCCAGCATCTCGCGAATCGATGCCGGTATGCAGTCCGTAAACAAGGACACTAGCAGCGGCACATTGTCCACCTCCGCAATGTGCTTTCGCATATTCTCAATGCCTCTAGGCAGGCGAGCCCGGTTCTCCAGGTTGATCTCCGGCTCCACAACGATCGTCGTCATGCCCTTCCTCGTGCTGGTAATCGGTGGCGTGAATGACGGCACTTCCGGCTCGATCAAGGTCGGATCGATGCCCTACCAGTAGCAGAAATAAAATATATATGTTACTTGTTTTAATGTTTTTTACATGTTTTACTTGCTACTTTTAAATAGATTTCCAGTCAAACCACGGCTTTTCACTTTAAACAAAATGCATTTTCCTGTTTTTTAACAAAAACACAAATCGAAACTTAACACGACGTTTCCTTTAACTATAACACGTGCTTCATAATTGAACGATACTCTGAGTTGATTAAAAGTTATGACACACTTATTCAGGGCATTAACCTTCGAATCCAGGGAGATGTGGCAGTTCCAGCCGCTCTCCAGACCGAGTCGCTCCGCAAACACCCGACTGCGCAGTTCCGTCTCGGGTGAAAAGTGGATGAAGCGGATGCAGGACTGCTCGAGTAGATCGATCAAATGGACAAACTCATTGCGGGATTGGTATTGCTGTGCGACGCAGCCGAGGAACACCTGGCTGCGGCAGCAGTTGTCAAAGAGGTCTTCCACCCGTTCGCTGTCCGCCTCGCCTGACACCTACAAATAGACTATTTTAATAGTTGAAGTTAATGTATTTCACTAAAAACATTGAATTTTTCCGGAGATAAGTATTAAGTTTTTTAAGTTATTTATTTATTTATTTTATTGATCATATTCATGACATGATATTAATAAACGACATTTTCATAATTATTTGTACCTGTGAGGAGACTTCATGGTTGGAGGTAATGTCATCCTCCACGGGCAGTTCGATGAAGGTATCATCCGCGTCCGAGTCAGAATCGGACTCATGCGACTGCTCGGGCACGGTGCCGGCCAGCGGGGAGTAGCAGAAGGCAGTACAGTAAGCTGTCATGCTGAAGCGCGTGTAGAACTCGAGAATGTGCTTGCGGTCGTCATCGGTCATCGGTCGCACTTCCTGGCCGTTCCAGTAGTCGGTGCAGGTGTCGAGGATGAGATCCGCCGTGCCCTGGCTCATCACCTGCAGTCCTCCGGACTTCTTGTCCTGCACCACGATGCTGAGCATGTTAGGGAAGGGAGACTTGTAGCGACCTGTCGCGCAGATGGGAGAAAACAGCTCGGTGAAATAGTTGACAAAGTCCTTGATTGATTGCCTGATTCAGTGGATAAGAGGGAAAAGAGCGACAAGAAACAGCCAAGCCTTTTTATACCTTCCAGTTCGCGCGGAGTTTTCATGGGCTTTCGGTAGAATGCCATTTCGTGGATCTGTTTGAATATGCGCTGGGCGGAAGGTGTGAAACCCATCGTGTGGCTTAGCGAGCACAGACATCTGTAATTGGAAACAGCCTTCTTAGTCACATACAGTCAGGTCTGAGTCAGGCAGGCCGGTTCACGCACACAGGCAGTCTAAACAACGAAGACGGAGATTACACCTCAGAGAAAACAGGCATGCAGACAGGGAAATAACTAGCGAACAAATATGCAGATAGAAAGACAGACAGACAGATAGAGAGACCGACAGGCAAATAGATAGACAGATACACATACAGACAGATAGACATACATACAGACAGACAGACAAACAGTCGTACAGACAGATAGACAGACAAACAGGCAGGAAAGCAGACAGACGGACCCTATCACTCCATACCTCCGATTTACAACAGGCACCGTCTGGTCGTGATGGTTAGCGACACAGCTGACATGGTCAGTGAAGGTCCGATAGTATTCCTGCACTTCCTCGTTGCATGTATTCAAGAGAATCCCCAATCCGAGCGGCTTCAGACTGTTCAGTACTTTGGTCCAACTGGGATCGTCGAACTCGATGTCGAATGCCCGGCCGCCGCTCTGTGTCATATCCAAAATTTCCGGCACAGCACTCTGTGAGTCGTACGCGACCGCTGAGAGAGAGTTATGCCGGTCAAAGTTCTTTGCAATCTGCGCTTCCTCTGTGATGTAGACCGTCTCCTGCAGTGAGCTGGCTGACTGGCGAAGCGACGCCTTGGAGGCAGACACTGACTCAGCACGCGCACGGAGGACGCAAATCTTTTCGGCATTCGGATTGGGCCAGGAGAGGATGCCTTTCTTATCCATGCAACACACCGCAGTCACATTGCCTGGAACCACATTACCGTGATTATAATAACGAGTAATGATGTTCGATCATTTCGAGGAAAGTACCGAAGGGGTAAACAGACTGTTTACAGTCGACATAGACAATCTGACAGGCAGGCAGACACAGACTGATAGACAGACAGACAAGCAGGTAGACAGACAGACAGACAGTCAGAAATGCAGCTTCATATGAATTAAGGCAAACACAAACAGACTACAAATGCATGGGTATACTAAAAGGGGCGACAAATACAGTAGATCATGTCAAGTTATACGGCCAGGGTACCGGTAATACGGCATATAATGAATAGGCTTTTAGTGCTCCTCCTGTTGTACCTAAAGTATGAACAATGTTGGATGTCTGGAAGAGCGACTCGCTGTTGCCTTCCAGAAAGGAGCGAAATCGTGTCCAGGTCGAAAACCAATCGGCCTTTACTATGTAGATGGCATCCGTCAGTTTGGCTTCATGAAGAAAGTCATGCTTGAACTAACATAACACAAAGGATAACATGTCAATTACTGCCACTAGAATTTGAACAAGAATATCTTGTCTGTACGTGTCTATCTGTGTGTCTGTGTGTCTGTGTGTCTGTGTGTCTGTGTGTCTGTCTGTGTGTCTGTGTGTCTGTGTGTCTGTGTGTCTGTTTGTCTGCTTGTCTCTCTGGTTGTCCGCCTGCATGCCTGCCTATCGGCAAGTCACATCTTTTTCATTGCCAATGTTCGATTTATGCATGGACAAATATTCTGGAATATTTATCTTCGACGGCTACTTACTTTCTTCCTCCGGAATTTCTGATAGACACTCAGCACCCTGGCCAGAATGATATAGTTCACACCCAACCACAACGACGGAAAGACCAACGGCGACAACGGCAGCAGCACGTACAAATTCCCATACAAAAACTCCTCCGCCCACCGCTCCTCGTAGCCGGAATTGGGAAAAACAAACAACTCCACCAGATTGCCCACCAGGTAAAGCACTGCGGCCGTCGGCAGCACCCATCGCACGATCAGTGTCCCGATCAGTCGACGCTGCTTCTCCACCACACTGCTGGGACGCTGGAGTGCCTTCCCTGATAGCGACTCCAGCAGAATCTGCCGGAACGGCGCTTCCAACACCACAAACCTAAAGTTGGATGAATAACCAGTTTGAATTGAAAATATTTAAATTTAAATTCGCCAACAAGCGATTTATCATAAAAACTTTGTTCATTATCACAAAAAGCCATAATCTTGACGCTTAAAAATTATTAATACTAATAAATAATACAAATAAATATCCTTGTATTAATTATTTTAAAAATGAAAAAACTTTTTGATTTTTAAATAAAATAAGAATACATCCTATTCAAAATCGAAATGCGGTTCTTCCATCACCTAAAAATATTAAAAACAGTAGACAAACGAACCGTTAATATAATAATGAATCGCAGGTCGGTTCTTCGACTATTTAACAATTATCATATTGTTTAGGCTATAAATATAAAACATTCAATTAAATACATTAATATATTCTTTAGAAAATACCACACGAACGAACCGTTTGGCTTCCGCGGCGACGCGCTCCTTCGGTCCCACCGGGTTCTCCAGTTCACCCTCCGCGTCCGGTTGGAAGGCCTCGCCCGCTTGAAGACGGAGATCCTTGGTGGTCTCGTCGGCGTCCTCGGGGAGGATCATGCAGAGGCATGCGACCTTCTGGCTCGGCCGAACGAGGATGATGTCACGGGGCACCAGGAGGATGGCGGGCAGTGCGACCAGAGCCTCGTCGCGATACGTCCATTGGAGGGTGATGCAGGGGCTGTCGGGTGACTGGAGGCTGGGGTAGTGGGACGTCTTCCATTCGAATGACTTCTTGTTGGTTAGCGCTGCAAACAAAATCAACTTTTCTGTTCCTGCTTGTGCCTAAAACGGTAAAGCAACTTTTTGCGATTCTGAAACTTGTATCTCAAACTCAAAAACAAGTGTACAAAAAGGAGCCCCGCAAAGCCGCATGAGTATTCTGCAATACAGTTAAAACAGCAATCAATCAATCAATCAATCAATCAATCCATTGCTGATTACACAGAAACCAGCGTTTCGCCAATCGAGCAATCAACTGAGCCATTTCAAGCCGAATCAACCGGCACGCAACTAAGTCAATTCATCAATCAAGCGAGCCAACTCACGTTGTAAATCCCGCCGAATCTGCTCCGCAACGCAGTCTACTTGCGTCCACAGCTCCAAATGGCGTCCACGCGCCTCCCAGCACGCCAACCAAACATTCAGCACGACAAAGCCCAACAAAATCGCCAGCACTGCGGTCGCCTCTGACCGATCCATGAAAATGCGCCATGCCGGATCCGCAGCAGCCGCGACAAGCGTCACCACCACCAACACCGCTTGCAGTAGCAGTAATAAAATTTCCGTCCAATTGAACAGTCCCCGCTCGCTGGTGTGAAGTAATGCGTCCTTCAGCCACTTCTGCCAGCGGAGTTCAGCGCGAAAGCGAGTCTAATAATACATTATTTTTACAATAAACGACATTAAAATTTGAACGAACATTTTCTAACTTTTTAATTAAATCTCAAATTTCTTTTTACATTAGAAAATACAAATTCAACGCTTTTGAAATCCCAAAATTCGCTTCAAATATCGCCTTACTTTATATGAACTGAATGTAAACTGCGAAATAAAATGTAATTGTTTTATTAAATAAAAACTGGGGGAAATAAGGTTGTTCTTTTCGAATACCTTTAAAATTGATTTTGCTGCAAATTTAATAGTGCTTTACGATTTAACTAAAAGTCACCTGCTCGTAGTCGATTAGTTCTCCCAATGCGGCGAGGGCTTGGCGTGTGGAGAAGCCTCCGACGGAAACTTTCGGCACCTCCGGTTCCTTTTTCAGCGGTGAAGGTTCCGTTCGCGCTTCCGGCGGCGGATATAACGGCAGCAGGCTGATATGCTCCTCTTTTAATTCCTAATGTCGAAGGAGAGAGGCAATAAACATCGGTACAAACTAGCAGGGAAAAATGTTTCGGGATAAGCACGAGATGTCTTCGTTTTACTTACAGGATCCATTACGAAGGCAGCAGCAAGCGGGAAAAAAGATTCTCGACAATCATACCAACGTTTCTGGCAAGCTTTTTGCTTGCAAAAAATAGGAATAAAAATACCACATAAAAATAAAGCGAAGATAATTGGAAAATAAATATGACAAACTCTAGGGGTGCGTCTCAAATCATAATCGAATGTAATGCATGAGTCAACTGTTGACAATCAATCGATCAATCAGCAGCAAGGAACGATGTCATTTAATTAAGCTGCCAACTCGACGCAGCAACGAACAAGTCTGAACTCAAAGAAGAATCATCCCACTAAAAAACCGAACATTTCGTTTGATTGTCATAACGATACAACGTTGATATATATGAACCATCTAAAAACTGCAAACCAGTTGGATAAAAACGCGAACGCAGGCAAACAAGCGGATCATTTCTTATCGGAAAATAACAATCAACCAATCAATGAAGAGGAGGAAGCTGCTCATGAGGGAGGGAGGGATAATGGTCGTGAATAGACAGAAGGGGCGATTTCCGTTGGGGATGTCCATCGTCCATAAACTTCTCTTTGCTTTTTATGATTTTTTCAGATGTTCATTTCCGCCGATACTCGCCCTAGCCATTTAGAATAGAATAATTCCTTTTATTTCTAATAGATAAGTGAATTCCCGGAGAGAAAATTAACCATTTTGACCATGATGGGTCATGGGGAGAAGTAGCGTGGGCAAAGGGCATAACGAGTGGTCTCTCATGCTGAAAGCAGTGAGATTTCACTCAATCAAACTTTCAACCCCTGCGAAATCCTCCACATGCGTCATTTAGGTATTTTCTGTCGTAATGTTAAATTTAATGAGATGAACACGCAAATCATTTCCGAACGTATAGACGCGGACAGCGATGCCAATTTGACAGTACCACATTCGAGGGCTTAAGAGGTAAAACTTTGTCCGTTTCCATCTGGTTCTGGCGCTGACTATCTCGCTCGGCAATTTTCTGTTTCATCTCTGCGAGACAGAATGGATAAAGGAGAATGACCCCAATGCTTTAGAGGGAGCATGTTTGGTACTCAAAGGTCACATGGATTACGAGGGGAACTGCGCGCAGTTGCATGCACGAATATTCTTATTTTAAAATTGAGTGGAAGGCGGCTACTCTCCGGTTCGATCATCCGGCAGTTTTTGCAAGTTCTTATCAGACTCGGCTTGCTACTTTGAAAGTGCAAAAAAGAGTGCCGCGCATGTTGAAAAAACGTCGAGCAATTATTTTTCTCGATTCCTGCTAGTTGGAACGACGGATATCTCAATAGAAGATGCGAGTGTCTACGAATTGATAATTCCATCGATACATTTTCTAACGTCGTGTTGTGTGACTGTGCATTATAAACGAAATTGACTTTATCAATGCGTTCCCATCGTTGCTTGTTTCAGCTCAAGGAAGCCGCAGGGATCAAACCAGATGTTTAATACTCATTCAATCGGAAATCCTGCCGCTGCTCCGCCGAAATGGATAGAACGAGAACCACAAAATCTGAGGTCTGTACAGAATGCGAAAAACAGTATTAGAATAGAGAAAACTTTGGCATTTGAGACGAGAACAGAAAACAAAAGCTTGACTTCTTCACTTCAATGGCAGCTGCTCGTCCATTAATGTATTCTGCTGCCGCAACTGAAACCGAATTTTTGGACCACACCTGATTTTGATTTTGGACCACACCTGATTTTGAAATGTTGAAATGAAGGTTGTTCCGAATACTCACTGTGTTCCCGCAATTTGCGTGACCGCACTTGAGTGTGGCACACTGTAGTGCTTAACACTGTAGGCCAGCCGCAATAAACTTGAAGCTTTCTGATTTTTGAAAGCTGTCTACTCAGCGACAAAAAATTTCTAAAGCTCCTAAAACTCCTAAAGCTCCAAAGCTGTCTACTCAGCGACAAAAAACTCCAAAAAAACTCAAAAAACTCCGGTAATCCCGGTGCCAATCGACGATACACTTTTGTGTGGGATTCTATCAATACATCTGCTAGCGTTGTGTTGTGTGACTGCATTTTGAACTGACTTGACTTCATCGATGCGTTCCCATCGCTGCTTGTTTTTAAATTAAGGCAGTCGCGGGGTCCAAACCAGTCGTTTGCCACTCATATTCATTCCGAATCCTAATTCTTTTCATTCACTCTTACGGTGCGACGGAATTTATGTTTTTGGGGAATCAGTTATGTTCCTGCCGCCCATACTACGTCACCTTCGGTTGTTGTGGTTTTAATTTATAAAAAAAATACACTGGGAAAATTCATGAATTTCCATCAACTTCAAAAACTCTTGTGCACTGCCCCCTGCAAACGAATTTTTTAATTTGGTTCATTCAATGGCATGGTTGCATCCCTCCCCCGGCACGCGCCTGGACCTTGTCCTTTCCACAAAAAGCGTGCAGAACGTCCCTCTGTTTCAGCTTAGCCCGGAGAGTTTTCAACTATTCTTTATTTCATTTAAAACAAAAACCAAATTTACAGCACTTAAAAAATGTTCTCCAATAAAATATAATAAAATTTAAAGTCGATTTAGTAATTTTCAATAATGATATGCTTATGTTTTCGGTTTCCGTTTTTGTGACGTAAATAAAATAGACAGACATTTGGTTCAAAATAAAAAATCACTTTAACC
The DNA here is from genome assembly GCA_001579985.1 of Hypsibius dujardini. NCBI lineage: Eukaryota > Metazoa > Tardigrada > Eutardigrada > Parachela > Hypsibiidae > Hypsibius > Hypsibius dujardini. The sequence goes on from LRSR01008356.1 coordinate 19,230, forward strand.
TATTTGATATTTATTTAAACA